>CM061139.1:0-16941 GCA_030789695.1 Scilla litardierei
GACTTCAGCCTACTGGGCGAGTGGCCCCCACCCTTACGGTCGAGCGGAAGAACCGGGCAGCTGGGGAAGTTGCCCCCAGCCTTACGGGCGATCAGAGCGATCGGCCTGCTAGGGGAGTTGCCCAGCCTTTCGGTCGAGCAGAGCGATCGGCCAGCCGAGGGAGTTGCCTCCAGCCTTACGGGCGATCAGAGCGATTGGCCAGCTGGGGGAGTTGCCCCCAGCCTTATGGGCGATCAGAGTAATCGGCCTGCAGGGGGAGCGGCCCCCAGCCTTACAGTCGAGGAGAGCAATCGGCCAGCTGGGGGAGTTGTCCCCAGCCTTACGGGCGATCGAAGCGATTGGCCTGATGGGGGAGTGGCCCCCAGCCTTATGGTCGAGCAGAGGACCAGCCAGCTGGGGGAGTTTCCCCCGGCCTTACAGGCGATCAGAGCGATTAGCCTGCTGGGAGAGTTGCCCCAGCCTTACGGTCAAGCGGAGCTGTCGGCCAGTTAGGGAGTTGTCCCCAGCCTTACGGGCGATTAGAGCAATCGGCCAGCTGGGGGAATTGCTCCCAGCCTCACGGGCGATCGGAGGGTCCGGTGTGGCGGGGCAATAAGAGAAACAACTGCTTTAGTGTGAACTTGCATTTCATTCTCTGAACCGGGAGTACACTTTAAAAAGGAAAAAGCTGGGAAGATAATGGCGAGCTAGTCTTGCCCGGGGGGAGGAGCTGTGGCTGATTGTCCCGCCTTCTCACTCGATGATGCGTAGTGCGGTCTGGACGACGTTCACCTTTTTTTCCTTTGTCCAAATGCTTGGATGTCCCCTCTCTGGGGTTGTCTTCAGGTCGTTGACAAAGTTCTTCAGGTGCCCGCTGCTGATTAGCTTGTCTATGTCTTTCTTCAGGTGCCAGTAGTCGTCGGTGTCGTGGACGTTTTCTTTGTGGTACCTGTAATATTTCTCCTCGACCCTTTTGCCACCCTTCATCTTCGGGGGCGGCTTGCTGATGTGGCCTTCTCTCTGAGCCTGCGTTAGGACATCATCTTAAGTAGCATTCAGCCTGGGGGGTCGCGTTTCCTCTTTGCACTATTTTCCCCTTGCCTTCTTCTCTCGCTTATGGTCGTCCGACTAGCGGCGCTCGCTCTTGTTTCGTTTGGTGCCTCGTCTGGCCCCTGTGGGGGGGGGGGGACATCCTTCCTCCGCTACCAACGCCTCCTCTGTTAGCATGTAACGCTCTGCCAGGGCTATTACCTTGGTGAGGTCTCTCGTAGGCTCGTTGTGCAGTGACTTCTTTAGGCCCCTATGTCGGAGTCCTTTCTTTAGGGCAGTTTCCACGACCATCTCTGGGAAGCTCTCCACATTCAGCCTCTCGATGTTGAAGCGGCACATGTAGCTCCTTAGGGATTCGTCTGGCCTCTGTATCACGTTGAACAGAAGCTCCGAGTCCGGCTTTACCTGTCGGCTGGTGATGAACTGCTTGCAGAATTTGTGGGAGAGGTCTTTGAAGTTGCTGATGGAGCGGTTGGGGAGGCTGTGGTACCAGGTCTGGACGGACTTCCAGAGAGTGGAGTAGAATCCTCGGTAGAGTAGGGCATCATCAACCCTTGGAATGCCATGACCCCCTCGTAATCCATCACGTGATCTTCCGGGTCCCCCGTGCCATTGTACTTCTCTAAGGTTAGCATCTTGAATCTGGACGGTACCCGTATTGAGGGATGTATGCCCTCAGATCATTTGTATTTGATGCAAATGATTTTTAAGCTTAGATATGGACTATTTTGTATATGATTGTAACGGTCGCTTTCCGACCTTATGGATTTTCTGCGTGCACGTGCTTTATCGTGCACGTATTTTATTTGGCTATTTCTGGATTCCAGTATATGCGATGTGATATGCTGTTGTGACCATATGGGAGTGTAGAATTTTATAGTAATTTTTGGGAACGTCATTTCACGGCTCGTTTTCTCACAAAACGACTTGGAATGGTAGGGGCGTTTTAGTCTTTTATCTCAAAACACAGTTCCCGATTTTACGTAAATTCTTGGTAGGCGTAACACACGATCAGACTCCGTAGCCCCGTGCGTCTCGTCTCCACGATCGTCCTGGTATTTTCGGATTAATTTTCCGACGCCCGTAGCGAGAGTTATCTCCCGAATAAATCTCAACCGTTGATTTAGCTCTAATCATTTCAAATTTCAATTGATAATCAAATCTAATTGTATCCCAAATGATACTCTTACGTATCAAGGCAAAATCTTCTGCCTTTGTCTGCACCCATATTTTCCCCAATTTGCACTCTCCCCTATCTCTCTCTCTCTCTTCCCCAAATGTTAGTAATCCTATAGCTATATATCAAATTAAATCATTTTATAACTAAACCTAAACCCTAACCTTACTCACGTGAATATTTCCCTAGTGCTGTGAAATTTTCAGCCGCCACCAAGTTTTAAGCCCCCCGTTCTCTTTCTCTCTCCCTCGCGTCTCTCCCTCCCTCGCCCTCACCGCCGGCGGCCGACTGCTCGAGACCGCCGCCACGACCCCCTCGGGCCCTCCACAGCTGCCCGTGACGCTGGAGACCGCCCGGATCTGGTGGCCTCTCCCTGCAACGGCAGCAGCGGCAGCAGCTCTCCAAGATGCTGCTGTGATTTCCGGCTACCGCCGTCTCTTCCTATCACCGCACGGCCCGCCAGCGATCCCCGAAGCCCCGTACAGTCACCATCGACCTTCCCTTGGCCGCCCCCCTCGACTGCAGCCCCCTCGCGGGCTGTTTTCTCATGCAAAACGCAACAACGGAAGCCGAGAGCCGTAGTTCGTGCTTCCGGCGCCACCCCCGATGCTCTGACCCCCGCCACGCTCTCTCCCCGGCCGTTAACCACCGTTAATGACAGCCCGAGGCTGTCTCCTCACACTTCGCAGCCGGCCAGCAACATCCAAATGCTCCGGCAACGTTGTGTGGCCGTTGTGTTGCCCATGCTCGCTGTTTTGCCATCGATCTGACAGTGCTCACTGTCCACACCCTTCGTTCGCTATCCGGGCGAGTCTCAATACGCTCACCATAGCCAAGACACCGTAGACGATGAGGAGATCCCACCGTTCAGACCCTACTTCCGTTCAACGTCAAACACTGGAGAGGTTGGTCCCCCTAACTCATAGCAAACCCACACCGTAGCAAAATCAAACCCTAAACTAAAATTTGACAACTATAACTAAGTTTACTTTCAGCGCCAGTAAAATGATTGCCACCGTAGAAAGATCGACAATCGGACAACTTTTCTATGCACATAGGGTAGAAGTCGATCTAGGTTGAACGAAACACCAAAATGTGACTTTTGACGAATAGGGTAGTCCCGCCAATCTAGAAACAAACCCTAATATGACTTATTGAAAAATGCGACCTGACACCGTCGCCGTGACCCTATTTCAGACGGACTACCGCGGACGAGACGCTTGGACGGGACGCTCCGGACGGACGACACACTCGCCACTCCATGCAAGTGTACTCACTAGTACCTTCGGCCGTGTTTAGGCCTTAGACTGTAGAACTGTTAAAAACTGTGAACAAAGAGAACCGGACGTGAAATGATAGCGTCCGGGACGCCTCTGACGGCTTAGACTTGACGACGAAGTCTAAACGCAACAACAACATCGTTTGACACCTTAGGGTTTTTCCTGTGTGTGCGTGCGTGTGGACCCCCTAGAAGAACCATCCCTGTCATGTCACGTCGTGTCTTGTTTTGCACAGCCTTGTGAGCAATAGGGCACTCACCAGTGAGTGGGTGATCCCTTGTACGGATACACAGCCTGCGGGCAATAGGGCACTCACCAGTGAGTGGGTGATCCCTTGTACGGATACACAGCCTGTGGGCAATAGGGCACTCACCAAGTTAGAGTGAGTGATCCCTTGTACGGACTTGTCTTGTGCACTTGGGTTGGGGTAGGGTTAAGCGTGTGCACAGGGAGAGGGTCTGATCCCCCTCGAACCGTAAGGCATAAACCCTTCGAGTCACACGTGTCTTGTCTTGTATTGTCATGTCATGTCTTGCTTGTCTTGTCACGTCTGGTCATGACCCGTTTAGGTTAGTCCCGCAGTCGGTAGCACACGCTACGACTACTGCTTGCTACGCTTTACTTTCCTGCTGCGTTTACTTCCTTCTGATACTCTGTTATAACCTCAGCATGCTAATCAACCAGTAATCTATTGTTTAATAGTTTGGTATGCTTGCAGTAGAGTCTAACCCTTTTTGTAGACTTTACCTGACGTACAGTTCCTTTCTTTTGGGTGCTGTAAGTAAGGTGTGGAGCCAGAGTACGTTGACGAGGCGGAGCTACCAGAGGACATAGAGCCGGAGGACGTCGATCCAGAGTGCGTGCCCGAGGAGGATCAGAGCTAGAGGTCCTCACGTTGCTGTTCCAGACTTCTCACTGCTGATTAGTTGGGTGCGTAGCACCATCTACTTTCTGTCTAGGTTGGGTGCTTGCACAAGTAGTTACTTTTCAGTTGTTGTAGCCGTGTCAGGCTTTGTTAGACTCTCTGTACTTCTGGATTGTTATTTTGGAATAAAATGAATACTTTTCTTTTCAGTCCTTTTGTTGTTCTGTACTAACCTGTAGGGACCTGTTACTTCGTCTTGGAGTACCACACAGACGCTTATTGGGTCCGAGCTTCACAGCTCTGGCCTAAGCGGGCCTTAGTCACGCTTCGCCTCCGTTGTTTTGGGAAGCGGGGCGTGACAATGATGCAAGCAGAGTTAAATGTGTCGTAAATAGTTTACGATGATATTTAATATAATAAACACGTGGAAAAGGTTGCATGTAAGACATGATCTCCCTAGTGTAAACACAGGTTCGAACGGCGTCCAAAACGGACGCCAAATGCAAAAGATATGGCCAAAACCGTCTAAAAGGCACTATAGGCCTTGCCCATGCCCAAACTGGGCATGGGTCAGCCAAAAACTGCATCAGGCCAGGCAGCCTAGGCCTGGGCACCCTGGGCACCAGGCACAGGCACCCTGGGCCTGGGGGCCCGGGCCCAAGGCCCAGGCAGCCCGGGCCTGGGCGCACGGCCCAAGGCCCAGGCAGCCCGGGCTTGGGTGTAGTGGGCGCCTGGCGCCTGGGCCCGGGTGCTCGGCCCAGGGCAAGGGCGCCCAGGGCCCAGGCAGGCTGCCAAGCCACCCAGGCTGACTGGGCAATGGGGCCCACACCTAGGGTTTCGAACCCTAGGTGCAGAATTTTGGGTGACTGTTGATTTTGAACGAAAATCATGTTTTGGGCTCATCTTTGGACGATCAATTGAGGGGTCAAACAGACTCCAATTGACCCGTCGTTTTTTCCTACGTGTTCACCATTGAACGCCCTTCGATTTGATAGGTTGTATCAATCGTGAAGCTCAACGTTGAGGGAGTTAAAATTCATGGAAGTTTGGCCTTTTGTTAAGGCAAACTAACTTGATTTATTACCTCCAAAAAGAATAGTCCCACATCGGAAGTAGAGTAAAGGGAAGGGGTCAGCCGTTTATATAAATAGGGGCAGGCTCCCGTCCTCTAAACTCGTCCCAAGCTCTAGATCTGAGCAGCTCCCAAATGTTTGGAGCTCGGATCTTAGCTTAAAAATAAATATTTTTCTCCTCTTCCTAAATTTCTGCCTTGCTCCTGAAGGGCTCTAGCAAAGCCACGAAGGAGCTCGGATCGGATCCGAAGTCTTGACGGATGATCCTCTCAAGTGAAACTTTCTTTGACGCGTGGTTGGCTCAGCGACAAGGGGGTTGGTCGCCTCAGGACACGGTGCGGTTCGGCGCAGGACAGGGAGCAGCTCGGAAGACGGTGCGGTACACCTTGCTTGTACCAAGGCAAGGTTTCGGGTATGTCATTTAGTATCTTTCTAGAATAATTTTAATAATGTCGCAGTAGTATATATCCCTCTTGTGGTGGTCAGGTTCACCCCAAGTCGGCATAGATTCTGGCTAAGGTTCTGACTTTCCTTAGGGCCTTAGCTAAATTGTTTAGCTATATGTTTTCCGCTGTATTTTTTATCCCTCTGTTATTCGTTCGACTTAGGACGGGAACAGATCTTTGTCCTAAGGGTCCGCCAAAACCTATCAGTGGTATCAGAGCCTCGTCTACATGATGATCTAGGACTGTGGCATTTTTAAAATTATTGATTGCTTTCTAAATGCATTTAAAATGTTTTAAATGCGATAATTTTGAAAATGATTTTAGATGCTTTAAAAATTTTATGTGATAAAATTTTTTGCATGCAAATTTTAATTTGATAATTTTTAACATGTGATCATGTAATAAAATTATGAGATAATTTTGAACATGCAGCTTTAAATTTTATTAGATAAAATTTTTATGGTTTTAAAATTATGTTGCATGTTATGTTTAGTTGAAACATAAAATAATTATGTGATACTTATTGTTTAGTACTGACACTTAATTTCATATGATTTAATTAAGATGTTAGTGTTAATGGCTATGTTATTCTTGTCCCTTATTTGATAACACAAGAAAACCTATATAGGTTAGCCATTAAGAATCTTTAAAATTTATAAGATGAATTTTTAAAATGTTACATGCTATGTTTTAATGAACATTTACAACATTTAAACCTAATTCCTGATTAGGGTAGTCCTTTTTAGCGACGATTATTATTTTAATCGTTTCAATAATAACTCTCATTAAATGACTACACTTTAAAAGTGTTGAAAATGATTTATTAAAATACTAATATTGATTAGGGTAGCACGTTGGACAACGAGAACCTTAAAGTTGATAAGGATTTAATAAAAGTTATTAAAAATCCTAAAATTTTGAATTTTAAGGACTCAACCAGTTGATAGGATTAATTAGTTGTTAATAAAAGCCTTTTAGTTTACGGCACACCTATATAAATGAAAAGTGGCATTCAATGGATCATGATACCGGTCAAAGTGCTTGGCTAAGTTTGTTGGGTCACCCTAGCTAGACTGGGGGTAAGTGACCCTGGCTTAGTCAATTTGCTGGCCGTGTCCGCTGGACCGCAATGACACAAACATGATTATATGACACCCTGAACTATAACTAAGTCTAATACGTTAATAATCTTTTTCAAGATTAGCCGTAGCCCTCCTTGTTTTAGGTGTTGGCAACCGTAGCCCTCCTTGTTCCAGTTGTTGAGCTACACTCAAGCTGTGACATGGCAACCTTGTAGGAACCAACTTCTTCAATACATATGATGTAATCTTGATTTGACCCAAACCGGCGTGTCGTGAATACACCGAGCGCTGGCATAAGTTAATCTAATGATGTAGTCTAGACTTGAACCAAACCGTCGTGTCGTGAATACACCGAGCGCCGATGTAAGTTAGGGTAGACAAGAAAACAAGGGTCCGACTAGGCTAGTCATTATGATTTGGATGAGCACACTCATAATCATAAGTGGCTAGGGATAAAAACCGATAAGAGAATCATATATGATATGATTAATGAAGAGTCATCTACCGATCGCAGAGTCAAGCAATTTTTTGAGATACATTCAAGGTTGTAAGACTCAGGGTGGTTGGATATATTTCCCATTAATTTAATTTATTTAAATCGTTCATTATTAAGGCTTAAAATGATCACAAAAATAGTGGAAGGATATAGATTGATAAAATCCATTCTATCTATATTTAATATTGAACATATGCTAAACTAGGGTAAGTTCTAAGTTTACCAATGGAATCAAAATATAATATTCTAACAGAATAAGTTAAATGGTCAAACATGTTGGTTAATCGAATATCAAGTTAAATTCTAATTGATAAGAATAAACTATATTCTCGATCACATTAAAATGACCTTCTTAAGGACAGACTTAAGGAATATGATTTCATTAAGTTCTGAGTCCAACAAAAAAATGCACGCTACATGTCACTCGCCTCTATATGAGGCAGCCGAAACATATTGATGTTCAAAAGCATGTTTCTCCATACAATTTGTTGAGTGACACTCAAGGTTGTATGGAAAGCAGGTTCGATCTGCAAGGTTCGAAAAATTCGAAACTGTTTGAATCGAATGTGAGTGCATGAGCGGTGCAAGACTATGTATCCCAACCAAATCTTGAGACGACCAACTTGTTGAGCTACACTCAAGGTTGCAAAGCTCAGGCGTTTGGATATATGAGATGCTTGCATATCTATTTAAATTTTTGTTAAGACGTTTAATATCTAAATGAGATTTAGAAAAGGAAGAAGGCACTAAGGAAAAGTCAAATTGAGAAAGATAGTTTTATTTATCATTAGTAAAGGCATAAGTATGAGGAACTGAATATGTGACATATTTGATGTCATGATTTCAGGAGAATTGTTATACAATAGGAAAAACACATTTTGGCGAATGTCGTCATATTACTTCTGAAGCAATATGTAATATGTATAACAAAATATATTAAATGTTAATATATGAATACGCAAGAAAGTAATAAACTTATATGGAAATATAGACTAGGCCGTACCAAAGAGACTAAGCTTCACAAGTCACATAAAGAGGGGTTTGACCTCTCGTATTATAAAGTGTACAGACACTTGTGAACCTTATTCTCAAAGGTATGATGGCCAGAACTCCTTCTGTAAGACAGTGGGAGAATGAGTTGTTGAACTCACAGTCTCGTACATGCTGATGTACCCGGACCCAAGTCTAAGTAAGCCAGGATAAGTCGTTCTTACTATGATTACGACACGTGTTCTTGATGAAACATAAGTCTGATAAAATAGAGAACAAAATGACATAAGTATTTGAAATGATTCGATTAGATCGAAAAGTCAAATACTTAGCTGTTTAAATCTTTCATAAATAAAAGAAAATGTGATTTTCTCTCAGGTCAAGTATCTTAACATATTGGATGTGTTAGAGAGCATGAATCGCACTTTGTTAGACATAGTGCGACTCATGACAAAGTGACTGAGTTACAATCCTCACTCTGGGTTAAATCCCAGATTATAATGTCTAGGTTCTTGATAAGGTTTTGTGAGGACCTTATTAATATGATATTCATTAAATCAATCGTTAGGAAGTTAAATGATTACTCGAGTCTCGTAAGACGAAGAGTCGAGTTAGACATCATAGTCGATAATGATCTAAAATAAATTCCAGGATGAAATTCAGAGTAGAGACTCTGATTAACAAATTGATGCAATAGGTACGTGCACGTAAATAAAGTATGGACTTTAGTTTACGTGCCCAAAAGAAATTGTTTCTTAATGTCTGCAAGTAAATCTTCAAGTTAGAAGATTGGTGCAGAAAGGAAAATAGAGGAGTACAATTATGTTGGTTGAGAACGGTTTTCATCCTAACTCCTATAAACGGATTATGATGAAATTGTCTTGCCAGTAGATGTGTACAAATCTACTCGGACCGAACTCGATGTAAATGCTCATGATGACCATGAAAACTGGAGCATTCATTTACAGTGTGTTTTCTAAATATGATTTGGAAGAACAAACTTATATGAATTAGCCAGAGAGTTTTCAAGGTCAGTGGGAACGAATAAAACACATGCGAGGCATCAAGGGGATGGAACATATTTTGATAAAGTGGTCAAAAGAGTTTGACACTTTTAAATATGAACCATCTAAAATGACCAATATCTTATTAAAATTATTGTCGTAAGGTATGATGAGCTGGATGCGATCCAAGAATATTAAATGGATTCCGAAGGACCAAAATAATTATTTGGATAAGATTCAAATGGTTGGTCTAGGTAGAAACCCATTAAGTCTAGACAGTAGACGGTTTAGCAGATCCACTCACAAAGGCTCTACCACATGAAGTCTGAAAAGACTTATGTGTAAATGCGGTATGAGATACCGGGATAAATGGGCCTGAGTGCAAGTGGGAGATGTTGCGAGATGTATGCCCTCGAGGTAATTTATCTCCATGTATCTATACAAACATCTTGTTCAAAATTACAGTAAGCTGTATGGTAAGAATTTATCTAAGTTAAATCATTATATAGTTATTATTAGAAAATAACTTAGGTAAAGTCATGAGACTTAATGCAAGGTCAAACATATATTGAGATGAGGATCTCGATCATGGAGAAGTGCTTGATCGATAGTCGCATAAGTCTAAAGGGGTTTGTGGTCGTAGAGGTTTCGAGAAAAGGATATCAAAACATCGGATAGACCATTGTGTTTTAGTCTTTACTGTATAGCGGTGACGATGATCTCATAGTCGTTAGACTTGGCGAAGTCGAAGACGAGACACATGAACTCATTGGAGAATGAGTTCACTGAACGACCCACAAGAGTTATCATATGGTTATGATTGAAAAATCTGTCAGTGATAACTCTTAGTAATGATAGGACAGTTGGTCTTTGACTTGAGGTCATTGTAGGAACCTGTACGTGAACGATGTCACTTAGATCTCTGACCTAGCTTCGAGGCTAGGCCTGTCGAAAGGTCTTTGGTTGGGTGACATTTGAAGCGTGCGAGGAGAGTAATGATCAAGATAGGATTCGTCTCTCCCGGTCAATGGGAGTTAGTGTCGTAGTGTTAGTTCGATCTTTAGTGAAAACTCTGGCCAGAGTATATTGGAAGATGTCCAACATTATTTGACTAAAGATCGATGGAGACTAACCAGATTCGAGCTATTTAAGTTGACAGTTTGACCGTACCCTAGGCTTGAATTAAACAACATAGTTTAGACGAAGAGACTATAACTGTGGAATTCATCACGGACACAGTTAGGGTGGCCCGACAATACTTATATCGATGAGTTAACCACTAAGTATGATACTGAAATATGGTCGGCAATTGCTGTCGTAGTCACTGCCGTCTGGGTCTTTGAGCTCCACCTGTAGTAGGGTCAGGCTGTAGGATCTCACACAGAGTGCGACCTTCGTCTCGTAATAGGTAGAAACATTAGGGAGAATATGCATTTGATGCAAGGGATAGAAAACTACAAAGAGTTTGCAATTGTCTTTTGCATTCGGCATAAATGTTCCGTAGTACAAGTGGGAGATGTTGTAGGATGTATGCCCTTAGATCATTTGTATTTGATGCAAATGATTTTTAAGCTTAGATATGGACTATTTTGCATATGATGCAAGTAGAGTTAAATGTGTCGTAAATAGTTTACAACAATATGTAATATAATAAATGCATGGAAAAGGTTACATGTAAGACGGGATAGTCCCGGTGTAAACACAGGTTCAAACGGCGACCAAAGCGGACGCCAAATGCAAAAGATAAGCCCAAAACCGTCTAAAAGGCACTATAGGCCTTGCCCATGCCCAAACTGGGCATGGGTCAGTCCAAAACTGCATCAGGCCAGACGGCCTGGGCCAGGGCACCCTGGGCACCAGGCTCAGTTGCCCTGGGCTTGGGCGCCTGATCGTGCCCGGGAGTACACACACCCGGGACAAACGACTTGTAGTTTTACTGCAAGCGCACGGTGTAGCGACGAGCGGGTATCGAACTCAGGGAGGACAAATGACCGTGTCTCTTTCCAATCACTTAGCTATCAAGAGGATCGAGAATCGTTTGGGGTAAACAGTCATAATCGTGCAAATGTCAAGAGAAAATATCAAATTAATAAAACGTCTAGGAGTAGGGAATCCCCACTACGGACCGCCTCTCATCATTGTGATTCATAGGTTTCGTTATTGCTACACTTGAATGTAGGTGAACTAGTCGCAACTAAATGTAGAACTAAGCTCACGCTCTCGCGCTATCGCCGGTCTATAGCAAACCTAGGATATGGCCCAATCTCTTGCAAACCCTAGCCTAAGCCGCTAGCGTGAAGAACGACATCATCGTTCAATCGTATCTCGAGCCCACTCTCGTACAAACTCGAGTTACGACCTAGATTATGATAGTTCCTATCCGTCCAATCTCTTGCAAACGAATATGGGTATAGATTCACAATTGAAAATTCTAGCTTTAGTCCAATCTCTTGCAAACCAAGTCTATAGAGATCCAATTGTCAATCTAAATCGAATAACTAGGCCTTCCTATCAATTGGGATCCAATCTCTTGCAAATCCCAATCGATAAGAATCCCTAGCTATCCGTAATTAATCAATCACAACCTTGCCATAATCAATTGTAGCAACAATTCCACAATTTCATCACAATTTAGAAATAGGGTCCATAGGGTTCATCCCTACGCCCTAAGACGATGGCACTACTCAATATTCATCATGCAATTCTCAGAAAAATCAATAATAATATCAAGAGAATTCATTGCAATAGAGAAATGGCTAATAAAAATTGAGTTTTTGATAGGAAATAGCCAAACCAATGTAGATCCAATGATTTCCCAAGAGTATCCAATAAGAATAGCCTTCAAATCTTCAAAAAGAAAGTCTAAATCTAATAATCTAAAAAAGTTCTGAAAAGTTCTGAAAAAGGCTGCTAAAAGCTCTTCTAACTAGGGCAAAAACTGGGTTTAAATACCCCCCAAAATCGCCCAGAAAATCGTAACCAAACTGCCCCTGCGCAGCCCAGAAATCGCAACTCTCGCAGCAGGCGGAGCGGCTCACTCGGCCGAGTGACATTGTCACTCGGCCGAGTGACAGACCCTGTAAGAAAACAGTAAGTTTGGATGTTTCAGGGTTTGTCTTCGGGGGATGGCTCGGCCGAGTAGACTTATCCATTCGGCCGAGTGGCTTTATCGTTCGGCCGAGTGAGCTTCAACAGGATCTCTGAAAATTACAGTAACTTCGGCCTTTCTCTGGAAAATTTCCATGTACCACTCGGGCGAGTGAGATTTCTCATTCGACCGAGTAGGCATTCTTCGTTCAGCCGAGTATACGCTGAAATTGACTCTGAGTGCGTATCCGTTCCGGTCGGCCGAGTGGGCTTTCTTGCTCGGCCGAGTGAGTGCTCCACTCGGCCGAGTGGCATGCTGTAAATGCCCAATCTTCTCCGTTTCTCCTCCTCGTCGCTCTTACAAAGTTCCTTCTTCTTCCACTCATCCTCTATCGCTGAATGGCCCTCAAACGAGCCGTGGGTGACACTCCTTAGCGCTTGCAAACTCCTCGATCTCAAAATCGCTCCAAATCGCTCCATATTTCCTGAAATACGACAAAAACAAGAAATAGTGAAAAGCATCGCAATATTGTCGAATAATCGTGAAAAACGCGATATGTGCGATCAAAACGGCATGCAAACATGCAGAAAAAAGGTGTAAAATATGGAGTGATCAAAATCCCCCAAGCTTACCTCTTACTCGTCCTCGAGGAAGATAAGTAAAAGGCGAGCCCGACGGAAAAAATAATAAAAAGAAAAGACGGAAGAGATAGAAAATAAGGAAGAAAGCAAAGAGAGAGGTGCTAGATCATTTTCTCAGGACGTTGGTTTTGCTTACTCATGTAGCACACGGCGAATGTAAAACTCATGCCAAAGATTTTTATCTCGATACCATAGTATATGGATGCATTCAAAATAGAAAACCCGAGAATAGCAAAATAATATGAAATACGGAATTATTCTAGAATTAACATCGTCTGAAGCATCTAAAGCGGTATACATAATCATAGACCACACACTTTTCAATTGAATGCTTTCTATTTGGAGTATAAGAGATATCACACAATATGGATCAACAAGAATAGAAAGGCATGGTTTTCATGAAATGCATGCTAAGTGTCAATTCCTGGATTTCGTAAAACTTTTAGTGGTCTCACCAAGTATAGAAAATTACCTAGCTTAGGTTGTCATGCACTGTCAGGTAGTCACTCTCTCACACATCATTGGTTCCTCTCCCTCAAGCTTATCTACAAGCGTGGTGGCATAAGATAAATCAATAAATATATTCCCCATTTTTGAAGCTCCATGATAGAATAAAAACAAAAGAGGGAAGAAAGAGAGAAAGAGTATGAGATGGGATCATGTATAAACTTCTTTTCTCTTTTCTTTTCTTTTCTTTTCTTTTTTTTGCAAAAGATTCATATATACAACTGTGGTCCCAAATCAAAAGATAGAAAGATATACATGTATTTTTATTTTTGATTTTGGGGGTAGTGGAGCATGGACTTTATAAAGCAGGGGAATTGCCAATATAGGATCCGCTAAAGGGAGATTCACCAATGAATATAAGTAGAGAATTAATGCTCAAGATATGTGGAGAAAGAAATAAATGTAACACTCGGTTCACTCTATAAGACGTGCACAACAACTTTCAGCAGAGTAATGTAATCTACTCAGTTTAATCTCAGAAAGTAAACTAGTCCAGTTATATCAACCTAACATACATTCATTCAACCTGAAAGTGAGGCGTACAATTTTCATGCAATAAGAAGTGATATAAGAAAGGAAAGCAGTACTCCAGATATAAGCAATCAATGCGTGAAGCTTGGTGTGTTTTCTACGAAGAGCATACATATGAATCATCAGACTTCAGCTAATAATAGAATTTCATCCATATTCATACAAGAAAAGGTGGGTTACTATCTCAAAAGCATAGCAAGACACAGCATATGATATCTGAAATAAAAAACTACGGCATGACAAAATAGCATGCAAACAGAGATAAGCTAATCACCACGTCATCATCATCACAGAAAAGTCATCTCTAGCAAAAGATGAAAGAAATAAGGATAAAAGAAAATAGAAACTACTACGAAATGCAGCATACTCAAAAAGGTAAGAAAACGTGATGCATGATAAAAAACGAAAAAGTGGGTGAAAATGAGTGCAAAAGCGGAAAATGTGAGAAAAGCAAAAATAAAAAGGGTGACAAAAACAAAAGCGTGAGAACTCACTCCCCCAAACTAAAGTGCACAGTGTCCTCAATGTGCGAAGTGTGGCACACCGAGAGACATGAAATGGGTGGGGAGGGTGAGGATGCATGCATGATGAAAATAAAAGAAAATAAAATGATATGGTAATGCAGGTGATGCATGCAGAGGTCAAAATGGTGCAGAATATCAGTGTCCCCAAAAATAAGATCCCTCACTCCCAAAGAGATATAAACAGATATGACCAAAAAGGTACCAAAACAGTGTGTGGAGGAGGGGCGCAAAAATCACCAGGCTAAAAAACAACCAGCAAAACAACAGAAATATAGAAGGCATCCAGTGTGTGCCTAGGCTGGTGGTGGTGCACCAGCACCGTCCTGTGGCGGAGGTGGTGGTGGAGGTGGTGGGCATGGTAGCTGCTGGGTGGGTGTCGGTGGTGGAGGCAGGTGCGCCAGAATCTGGTTCAGGCAAGCCTGAATACTGGGAAGAATGGCGACGATGGTCTGCATAGCACTAACTGTGGCGGAGAGAGCCCTGAAATACCCTCTAAGTCCACTAACAGCCCCCTTAAGAGCACGAATGCTCTGAACTAGAGTGTCGGGGGGTGGTGGAGCAGAGGGACGCACAGGTCTAACTGGTGAAGTGTGGGGCTGTCTCACGCGGCCAGTGTAGTGGATGGGTCCAGCAGGGAAGTGGGATAGTGGTGATGTGCTCACTAAGTGATGCCCAGCCTCTGTGAGAGGCTGGGACGCAGGAAAGGTCGAAGTGGAAGCAGCAGCGGAAGTGGAAGTGAAAACAGACGACGAGGCGACGTGAGAGGTCAGTGACGCAGACGTGGGGACAGATGTTACGACACTCTCAGAAAAGACAGCGGCAGTGGAGACCGAGAAGTCAACGGCTGGGGAGGCCGTGAAGGGCACAAAAGATGACTCCCCAGGAGTCGAGAACAACAATCGGGATAGTGTATCTACTGCGAAGGTAAAAGAGGACTCGTCGCTCTCAACTATGGTGGGGGGACGCACGAGGCTCAGAGTGGTAATGGGCTCGGCAGAAACATGCACAGTGGTGGTGGGGTGGTGGTGGTGGATGGCTCAGCTAAAGTGCTTCCGACACTAACAGACGTGTGGACAGAGGTGTCGGGAGGTGCAGACAGGCAGGAGCAGGCTAAGGGATCACGGGGTCGACGGGTGGAACGAGGGGCTCCTGCTGAGCATCCTTGGGCTCAAGCACGTAGGCGGCGGGGATAAGGAGATCCATCGCTGGAATCCAGTCTCCGTCGTCTGGTCCAATATGTGTCCGAGCAGGGCTCGGGAGAACCATGTAATCCGCGCTGAAGGGACCGTGCAGCCACACCCAGTGCTGACGACCATGGGGACGAAGCATCTTCATCCGGGCCATGACATCTATCGAAAGTGAGGTGGGGCCCGGAGGTCGACACAAGTCAGCTGGGAGGTCCACTCCGCATAAAAGGGCCAAGAGGGTAATCAGACCGCCGTAGCAAATAGGCGTACGAGCGCCGACAGAAATGATAATACGGTCGATGTACCAACTGGTGATATCTATCTCTACAGCGGGGACCAGAACGTCGGCTCCATCAAAAACCCTGGGACGTGTCATCGCATATAGCATGTAGAGCTCAGGTGTCGACAACGTACCGGGCTCGTACCTCGCAAGAAAAGTAGTCGCCATAAGGCGCTGTGCAATACGGAGGCACGGGTGGAGGACGACAGAGGCCTTGGCCCTGCCAGGGTCAAAGGCAAGTGGTGATCCCGTAAACCGGGTCCAGAAGGCATGGGTGTCGAACGACGGGGGTGGGATGTGCGTGGGAGCGTAAGCGCGGTCTGGGTCAAGGATAGCGGGCCACTGAAAGAAAGCTCGGAGCATGTCAAGAGTGACCTGGCACTCCTGATCCATCAGGCGAAATGAGCATCCTCCAGGGATCCGCTCAATAGAGCTAAGGACCTCTAGTGTCGGACGGATGTAAGTATCCGCTGACACCGACAGAAAATCACGCCATCCCATGTTATTGTACAACGTGAGAAGCCCCTCAAGTACCCCTAGGCGGTCTAGGTCAGTTAGGTGTGCAAACCTAGAGGGTACTATCGAGCGATGGCAGATACGCTCGAATCTGGCGCGGTGTGCGTCATCTCGAAACGTAATCCCCATCGGCCCAACGGCGGGAGCGGGTGGTGCCTGTGCGGGGATGGGATCGGTAGGAAGCGATTGTGTAGGTGGGGTGGACTAGGTGGCGGGGACTCCGCC
>CM061139.1:17441-42447 GCA_030789695.1 Scilla litardierei
TCATTTACAATTTAGACTTGGTCAAATATGGAGAGATAAAGAGGGATCTCATTCATATCAAAAGTGATTGAATCAAATCAATTTGTGGTTGGTGAAAATCCAATTCAAATTTGATTGTGATTAAATCAAATCTCATGGCAATCTATTTCAAATTTCATACTCAATACAAATCCCACTTAGATTCATATTCAAGTTTGAATTCAAATCCCAAACTCCTAAATCTATGAGATTCTATTTGAGCCTCATTGATCTCCTCTACTCCTATATAAACTACCATCTTAAAGAGAGAGAATGAATGCAGCCAAAAACTAAGGAGATCAAAACAAGGAGTCGGCCAAAACCCTTGCCCTCATCTAGCCGCAATACACCTCCTTCAACATCAAGCCACAAGCAACAAGGGAAGCTTCAACTATCATTGTCACAAGCTCCATTGACACACGCTTCAAGAGCCATACTTCATATTACCGCAAGCATCAACCAAAGAGCCAAGCCTCATCTTCCATTGTCGCAAGATTCATTGACATCTACTTCAAAGCCACAAGTATCTTGGTAAGCCCCCATCTTCTTCATTGGCGCAATCAACTACTAGACTCTTCCTTATAGCCACAAGTCACAAGCCAAATATCTCATATCCTAAGCATCCCCAAGATCATCATCTACCTTGGAGATCCAACACCTTGCAAGAGTGAAGAAGGAGTCTTGACTAGTCGCCGTTTGGGTTGAACAACAAACTCACACAAAGGGGGGGTTGGCGACTCATGCATCACCTTGCAACTTCCGCACCATCAAGTTGGGTAACCGAGCTGCAGCTGTAACATCTGATGCAACCGACCCATTGATCTGCAGAGCCAAGGCATTGCCGACCCTATCATGTGGGCTTACTGACTGCAACATCAAGTGCCACCAAGAGTTGCTTACCCTTGCACAACCCAAGGCAACCACATAACCATCAACATTTTTGAGTCCTAGTGCCAAGCCAAAGAGCAACATCCAAGAGGGAGATGCAACTTGAGTTGTAGATTGAGATTGAGACTACATCATGTCAGACTTGGTATGACCTGGACAGAGACGATGACATCTACACGAACTGAGATTTTCTGAACTCCATACTTATTTATATTCGTGTATTGGTGTGTTGATCTTAGTAGGTTACTTTATTCATTCTCTTGGAGTTTTGTCTAGTTGGGGCTAGATAAGAGGGTCTTGACGAGTTAAGGCTTCTCAAGGAAGGGCATTTACTAGATTGATAGTGTTTAGCACTTTGGGGAGTGCGGTACGAACTAGGTGAGAGTTGAGTTAGGGCTTGTAGCTCATAGTAGTTGTACCTAGTAAAATATTAATACTAGTATCTGCTTTGAGGCTCGAGTAGGTCGTTGGGGCCACCGAACCAGGGTAAATCTACTGTGCACTCTGTGATTGTCTTTATTACTATGCATCTAATTATTTGTGCTGTATAACTGCCTGTGATTTCGTGTGCGTGCACGAATATTTTTAGTAGCCTATTCATCCCCCTCTAGGCTTAGATCCAGATCCAACAGCAGGCACGGATGTTAACCATCATGTGTTGTTTGTTGTCTCTCGTGGCCATCGCTGTGTTGCATCGATGTGCCCCGGTGGTGACCAATCACGAAGTTACCCTGGGGGCCGTTAGGTCAGCCATGGAGAAGTCTCAAGTCGTGCTGACTAGGATTCGCCTTTTTTGTGAATCGAGAATGGATCATCTTCAGCGGCTCGATTGTGGGCTACACGAGTCTCGCGAGAGGGAGGCAGAACAAGCTGCTTTAAGGGAGCGAGTAGAGAAGGCTCTGTTGGAAGAGAGAGCCAACGTCGAGGTCATAGCGGAAAGGGTAGTGCATGAATTCAAAGATTCATTCCCCGATTTCGACGAGTTATACACGCAAGGTCGATGTCGATCGAAAGTAAAGGACCGATTTCCGGACCTCTCCGTTGAGATCGACCGGATCCTGGTGCTGTTTTTGAATCTCGATGACGATGATCTGAGTCAAGGCACGGGGGAGGCTGCTCTTATCGGCGATGTTGTCACCATGACGGGTGATGAAGCAGGAGCTGGTGCTTCGGGAGATCAAGATCCTGCGACTGTGTTTGGTGGAGATTTGTAGAATCTACTCCTCTCGCCCCTGCTTTAATTTTCAAATATATAGGGGTAATTGAGATGTAAACGAAAATAATTTTGTAGTAAAAATGCCAAAAGAGTTGGCTAGTATATCTTTGTTTGTCGTTTTATCTCTTCGTTTGTCGTCTACTCAAGTCATGTGGCCTAATGCCTGGTGGCCCCTTTCGACGGGTTAGATCCTTAATTAAGATGGTCAGGGTTAAGCCATCAAACCGTGTTGGAGGTAGGCAATTCCTTAGAGGGTGAGGGAGGGGTTCACTCAATTCTCAGCTGGTGACACAAGGGGGTCGTTTAGTGGCAAAGGGGTGGCACCTTCGACTTACGGCTGACGACATGTAAGGGTCGTTTAGTGGTGAAGGGGTGGCCCCTTCGACTTACGGCGACGACATGTGAGGGCCGTTTAGTGGCGAAGGGGTGGCCCCTTCGACTTACAGCTGACGACATGTGAGGGTCGCTTAGTATCGAAGGGGTGGCCCTTCGACTTATGGCTGACGACACGTTAGGGTCGTTAAGTGGCGAAGGGATAGCCCTTCGACTTACGGCTGACGACACGTTAGGGTCGTTCAGTGGCAAAGGAGTGGCCCCTTCGACTTACGGCTGACGACACGAGAGGGTCGTTCAATAGCGAAGGGGTTGCCCTTCGACTTACGGTTGACGACACGTTAGGGTTGTTCAGTGGCGACAGGGTGGCCCTTCAACTTATGGCTAACGACACGTTAGGGTCGTTCAGTGGCGAAGGGGTGGCCCCTTCGACTTACAACTGACGATACGAGAGGGTCGTTCAGTGGCGAAGGGGTGGCCCTTCGACTTACAGCTGATGACACATTAGGGCCATTCAGTGGCGATGGGGATGCCATTTGACTTACTGCTGACGACTGTAGGAAGATATATGCCCTTGAGGCAATTTATCCTTAGAAACATTTTGTTCAACATATAAAAGGTACTAATTATCCTAATATAAATTCAATGAATTGTATACTTGGATAATTTCCTTAGACTTAAAGTGAGGTCATTACATATCTGGATGTAAATCTCGATTATGGGGAGTGAATGACCGATAGGAACTTAAGTCTTAAAACGTTCATGGTCATAGTTGTGTTGAGAAAAGGATATCGGCACATCGGACAGACCCTTGTGTCTTTGTCTTACCCTAAGGGGTAATGATGATCTCATATTCATTTGACCTAGCGAAGTCGGAAACAAGGCACAGGTGCTCATTAGAGAATGGGTCCACTAAACAACCCAATGAAGAGTTATTAAATGGTTAAACTTTTACTAAACTGTCATTAATAACTCTATAATGATAATAGGCAAGTTGGTCCTTAAGACCCAGAGTCTTTGCACGAACCTGTGCATGAATAGTGTCTCTTAGATCTATGATCTAGCTTCGAGGTCAGACCTGCTGAAAGGTCTTAGGTTGGGTGACACCTGAAGCATACGAGGTAAGTAAATAACTTAGATGGAATTGTCTCTTCCGTTAAAGGGAAGTTAGTGTCATAGGCTAAGTACGGTTCTTTGTGCTAAACCTCAGCCGGGGTACATTGTAAGATGTACAACGTGTATATAACAAAGACCGAAGTATGCTGATCGATGCTGGCTAGTAGGGTTGACGATTTACCATACCCTAGGACATGCAGGGACATAATTATAATGAAGGGACTAAAACTGTGGTATTCATTACTGACACAGTCAGAGTGATCCCGACGACACTTTTGTCGATGGGTCAATCATGTAATTATGATACTGAAACAAGAACGACACCTGTTGCTCGTGGTTACTGTCGTCTAGGAGTTACAAGCCCCAACCTGTAGTAGAGTCAGGCTGTAGGGTCTCACACCGAGTTCGGTTTGCGTCTCATAGTAATAGGAAGAATTTAGGAGGAGTGCACTCGGGTGCACGAGAATAAATGAAGTCACTTAGAGTTAATGACATTAAGTCACTCTATATTAAATAGGATTTAAAAGGGTCACATAAGTTTTTGATAATGTAGTAAAATGTTTGTGACTTCGGCATTAGTAGAATGTTGTATGGGATTGATAAGGGATGTATGCCCTCAATTCATTTGTATTTAATGCAAATAGATTTTAACATTAGAGATATGAATTATTGCATATGATGCAATTGAAAATAAAATGTATATATTGTAAAATGTTTACAAATATATTTTATAAAGGCATAGAAAAGAAGAGAAATTTTCCATAAAAGTCGGGGAGAAACCGCGCTCAAATCGGAGTCCAAACGGTTCCAGAAAACCTATTTAAAAGGTGTTTTAAATATGAGAAGAACAAATTCGAGAGATGGCCTTTTTAGGCCCAAAGCCACCACCAAAATGGGGCTAGCGGCACCAACCCAAACTGGGCAGGGCACCCAGGCCCGTTTTGGGCCTGGGCGCCCACCCCAGCGGGCGGGGCCCGGCCGCCCGAATCGGGCGGGTCAGGCCCGCCCGAAAGGGCGGGCGCTGACCCGCCCGTGCGAGCGCCCAGCCTGCTGGGTGGGGTGCCAGCGAGCGCCCAGATCTGGGTGCCCAGATCTGAGCAAGTGGGGCCCGCCAGTGGACCCCATCTGCTAGGGTTTTTTTGTTCTTCTTTTGACGGCTGGTTTTCCAAGCTAAAATCAGATTTTTTGCTAAACTTTGTGACAATGTTTGAGGGGTGTAACGAAGTCGAAATTGAGCACCGTTTGTTTTCATGTGTTCACCGTTCAGTGCTCTTCGAATTGATAGGTTGTATCAATTACGAAGCTCAACGGTGAGGGAGGAACAATTCGCTAAAGATTGCCTTTGTGAAAGGCAAACTTTAGTTAATTTTTCTCACACCATATCTTTAGTCCCACATCGGATATGATGAGAAGAGGAGGGGTCGGCCGCCTATATAAATAGGGGCCAATGCTCTCCTTGAAAACTTGCACCAAGGCCTTGAGATTGAGTAGCTCCAAAAAGTTTTGAGCACGCTAAGTTCGAGGCGAAAAATTATTCTCTCTTCTTTTCTTCCGTTTCCTTCGCTCGCATTCTAGCAAAACGACGAGAAGGATTTGGATTCGATCCGAAGTCTAAGACGTTAGATCACACTCAAGTGAAATCTTCTTCGACAAGTGGTTGGCCCGGAGGCGCAGTGTCGACTCGCTTCGAGTGAATCGATTCGGGAGCGCAGAGACGGCTAGCTTGGGGAGCAGATGGCGGTTCGGTACACTTTGACGGTGCAAGTAAAGTTCCATGTATGTAGTTTAAAAGCTTTCATTTAATTATATTGCAATAGTTTAGATCTATCTTGGGGTGGTCAGATCCACCTCAAGATAGCAGAGATCCTGGCTAGGGTCTTGAATCCTTAGGTTTTTTTTAAATAGTTTAACGATTCTTTTTCTGCTGCATGTTATTCTGCATCTATCATCCGTCCGCCGTAGGACGGGTATAGAATAACACCCTAAGGGTCCCTCAAAATCCTTCAGTGGTATTAGAGCATTAGGTCTGCATGTGATCTAAGGACTGCAATATTTAAATGATTGTATGCTTTTTTTAAGATACATATGTTTTTAACTTTATGCGATATTGTTAAAATGAAACCCCTTAATTTGAGATGCTTTAAATAATTATTTTATGTGATAAATTTTTTTAGCATGCAAATTTTATGTGATGATTTTAAAATGAATGTTTTTGAAATAAAAATTATGCGATAATTGTTTATGAAACTATTGATTTTTATTAGATAAAAATTTTGGGTTTTAAAATCATTCTTATAATTTAAGTGTTAAACTTTAAGATTGCATATTATTATTTATAGGATAAATTTTAATATGTTGTGCATGTTTAATAGTTATTTGATAATTATTAAATAGTTAAAAACTTTTATGTGATATTTAAGTTGATAATTGCATGCTAATTTATGTGATAAAGTTAGATTGCTTTTTTTTAATGGCCATTCTAATTTCTTGCAAATTATTTGAAAATTCAAGAAACCCTTTTAGGTTAGCCATTAAAAACTCCTTTAAAATTTATGCGATGAATTTTATAACAACATGCTATGTTTAATAAACTGTTACAACTTTTAAATACCTAACTCCTGATTAGTGTAGCCCCTTTGTAACGACGATTATTATTTTAATCGTTATAATAATAATTTCCATTAAAGGCTACATTGTAAAGTGTTGTACTTTGTATTTAGTAAAATCCTAATAACCATTAGGATAGCACGTTAATACAAATGAAACCTTATAGTTGATAAGGACTTAATAAAAGTTATTAACGAATCCTAATAAATTTTGAATTTTAAGGATTCACTAGTTGATAGGATTCACTAGTTCTAATAAAAGCTTTTTAGTAGATGGCACGTATATATAAATGATAAGCTTCATTTAGTGGACCATGATCCGGTCAATGTGCTTGGCTAAATTTGTTGGATCACCCTAGCTAGACTGAGAATAAGTGATCCTGGCTTAGTCAATTCACTGGCCGTGTCCGCTGGACCGCAATGACGTGAATCATGATTATATGACACCCTCAACTATACCTAAGTCTAATACGTTATTAATATTTTTCAAGATAAAACATAGCCCTCCTTGTTTTAGAGTTTGGCAACTATAGGATCCATGTTAAAGTTGTTAAGCACACTCAATCTGTGACATGGCAACCTTATAGAAACCAACTTCTTATTAGATATGCTGTAGTTTAGCCTTGACCCAAACCGTTGTGTCGTGTATACACCGAGCGCCGGTGCAAGTTAATCTAGGCACGAAAACAAAGGTCTGACTAGGCTAGTCATTATGATTTGGATAAGCACACTCATGATCATAAGTGGCTAGGGGTAAAATTATATGGGGAGTCATATTTTATATGATTGATAAAGAGTTCATCTACCGACTGCAGAGTCAAACAACTTGTTGAGCACACTCAAGGTTGTGAGACCCAGGGTGGTTGGATCCCTCTCCCACAATTTTTTATTATAATAAATTGTTTATTATTATGACTTAAAATTATTTAAAAATAGTGGAAGAATATAGTTTAATAAAAACCTCTTAAACTATACAAGAACATATACTAATTCAATGTCTATTAATAATGCAGTATGGAGTCAGGATTAAAATTCATAATCGAGAAGAACATGCTAGATGGGACGAACTTCAAGGACTGGCTGAGGAACATAAAGCTGGTCCTCTCGCTAGCTGGGATAGGATACATACTCACGGAGGATTCTCTGGAAAGGCCCGACGAGGATGCCACCAACGAGGAGAGGGAAGCATACAAGCAGTACCAAAGGGATGCAGAGAAGGCCAGGTGCCTTACTCTGGCCTCTATAACCAATAACCTGTAAAGAAAGCACGAACATATGGATGTTCGAAGCATGCTTTTGAACACAGAGGAATTGTAGCGTTTTAGAGCTGCCAGGTTCGAGGCCACCTGCAACCTTTGGGGAACCAAGATGACGACGGGCCATGTGCATGATTATGTTATCAAGATGATCAGGTACATAGAGGATGCACCCAACTAGGATTTTTGTCCTCGAAAATGAAATGAGCGTGGACAAAATCCTTAGATCTTTGACCCCTCACTTCAACCCGTTCATTACGAGTTTCATAATGAACAGCACTGAAGTGGATCTTCCTGGTCTCCTGAACATGCTCTGGCACTTCGAGGAGATCGAGAAGAAGCCAACAGCGTTGGTTGTAGGCTTCGCCCCTTCTCACCAGCCTAAGGGCAACAGGAATAAGAGGTAGACCCCTCAACCTGTGAAAGAGAAGAAGGGGAAGAAGAACAAAGGGGCGTCGTCGAAATCTAAGCGCTTCCACTGCCACAAGCCGGGTCATTGAAAGAGGAACTGCAAGGTCTGCCTTGCAGAGAAAAGGGGGCATGGTGATGCCTCTACCTCAGGTACAAATTTTATTTTAGAGCATATAAATTTTAATAAAGCTTTGATACATGGTATGAGATAGCAGTATGATTACTAAGACATCTGTATACTGTCTACAAGTGCTTGAAGCAAAGGATGGAAGAAGTTCCCAACACGGTCGTCATCAGAGTAATCGTTGCTGCTGGGGCCGTTTAGGGACTTCAGAAGATATCAAGAAGCAGTGGATACTTTTTTATTTTAGATAAATGTATCAATGTTTTATTTTAAAACAATGATTTAGCGATTGTCACTCAAAGTATCTGTGATGAACAAATTTTTCATTCCGGATGAAATCGTTGATATCTTGGTAATATATGCTCTGGTAGAAATATGATTTGTTGTGAATGGATGGTTGCTGTGTTTGGCTATCTGAGTTGTTGAGTATGTTTTTTCCTGAGCTGTCGTAAATGCTTCGGAGTTAATGCGAATAACTGGAGTTGTCAGTATTTTTAATTAATCCAAAGTAACGAGTAAGTTCCAGGAGCATATAAATTAGATGTGATCTTAAATATGTGCATAGTTCTTGTTGGACTGCATTTAATGCTTCAAGTTAGAAGATTAATGCAGTTAAAGGAAATAATAGTGTAGGTAGTTATGATTGAATAGGTCATCATCAAGACTCCTATAGACGGATCTTGATATGACTTATTCGTCAAATCAACCTGACACTGATACATTCCATTTTAATTAATTCAGCACGAGTGGGCTAGTTATACTTAATAAATATTCTAAATAAGATTTAGAAATTTAAGTTGAAGTATTTAACCAGACGGTTCTCGAAGTCAGTGGGAGCGAGCATATTACTTAGTTCCATTTTTAACTAAGTAAAAGTTCCATGTTATAAAACCTCTATATGTGACATCAAATCAAAAGTGTTTTGATTATGTCAAAGATATAAAACTTTGGTGTCATTAATATACTAGACATAATTGACACAAGAATAATTGGTATATAATATAACTGACTTGTAAGAATGATAAACATTACATCAAGTTGTGTACGCTAATTGTTAGCTGTGCAGAAGGAAAATCGTTGGATGAAATCCAAAGACGGTTTTGAAGAATCACCCATCTATGATCAAATGGTGTATTAATAATAAAACTCCATAAAACTGCATAATAGATACATTTTAGCAGATCCCCTTTAGGTTTGACATATGAATATCTGTAGTGACTGATATGCTATAGCGGTATGAGATACGAGATAAATAGCCTAAGTGCAAATGGGAGATGTAGGAAGATATATGCCCTTGAGGCAATATATCCTTAGAAACATCATGTTCAACATATAAATGGTACTAATTATCCTAATATAAATTCAATGAATTATATACTTGGATAATTTCCTTAGATTTAAAGTGAGGTCATTACATATCTAGAGGTAGATCTCGATTATGGGGAGTGAATGACCGATAGGAACTTAAGTTTTAAAATGTTTATTGTCATAGATGTGTTGAGAAAAGGATATCGGCACATCGGACAGGCCATTGTGTCTTTGTCTTACCCTAAGAGGTAATGATGATCTCATAGTCATTCGACCTGGCGAAGTTGGAGACAAGGCATAGGTGCTCATTAGAGAATGAGTCCACTGAACGACCCAATGAAGAGTTATTAAATGGTTAAACTTTAACTAAACTGTCATTAATAACTCTATAGTGAAGATATGCAAGTTGGTCCTTAAGACCTGAAGTCTTTATACGAACATGTGCATGAATAGTGTGACTTAGATCTATGATCTAGATTTGAGGCCAGACCTGCTGAAAGGTCTTAGGTTGGGTGACACCTGAAGCATACGAAGTAAGTAAATGACTTAGAAGTGATTCGTCTCTTCCGTTAAAGGGAAGTTAGTGTCATAGGCTCAGTACGACTCTTTGTGCTAAACCTCGGCTGGGGTACGTTGAAAGATGTACAACGTGTATATAACAAAGACCGAAGTATGCTGATCAATGCTGGCTAGTAGGGCTGACAGTTTACCATACCCTAGGCTATGCAGGGACATAGTTATGACGAAGGGACTTAAACTACGGTATTCGTCACTGACACAGTCAGAGTGATCCAGACGACACTTTTGTCGAGGGGTCAATCACGTAATTATGATGATGAAACAAGACCGATACATGTTGCTCGTGGTTACTGTCATCTAGGGGTTACGAGCTCCAACCTGTAGTAGGGTCAGGCCGTAAGGTCTTACACCGAGTTCGGTTTGTGTCTTAGCAATAGGAAGAATTTAGGAGGCATGCACTCGAATGCACGAGAATAAATGAAGTCACTAAGAGTTAGTGACATTAATTCGATCTATTTTAAATAGATTTAATAGGGTCACATAAGTTTTTGACAATGTAGCAAAATGTTTGCGACTTCAGCATTAGTAGAATGATGTATGGGATTGATGAAGGATGTATGCCCTCAGTTCATTTGTATTTGATGCAAATGGATTTTAACATTAAAGATATGAATTATTGCATATGATGCAATAGAAAATAAAATGTATATATTGTAGAATATTTACAAATATATTTTATAAAGGCACAGAAACGAAGAGGATTTTTCCACGAAATTCGGGGAGAAAACCGCGCTCAAATCGGAGTCTAAACGGGTCCAAAAAACTATTTAAAAGGCGTTTTAAATAGGAGAAGAACAAATTTGAGAGAGTGCCTTTTTAGGCCCAAAGCCAACCCCAAAATGGGGCTAGGGGCACCAGCCCAAACTGGGCTGGGCGCTCATGCCCGTTTTGGGCATCGGCGTCCAGTAGTCGTTGGTATCGTGTCCATAATCGTTGTGGTACTTGCAGAACTTGATGTCGTCTCTCTTCTCATACTTGGCCTTCTTGGCAGATTCTTGGACCACTTCTTCCCGTGAGGTATAAGCGAGGACCTCCGTCTTGGGTGCTCTTGGCCTCGCATAAGTTGGGCGCTCTTTGCTTCGAGGGTTTCTCTCCCTCAGCCTCTTGTCCCGTGATTCTTGGCGAGGGGTCCCCTAAGTTGGTTTTTCCCGTTTGGTGTCTCCATGGCGGTCGAGGGTGCTTTTCCAGTAGTTTCATTTGGTTCCTCGGCTTCCTCAGAGAGGATGATCCGATCCGTTATATTGAACATCTCTGTGAGGTTGTTGGGTGGGAATTGATGGAGTGCCCTTCGCAGGTGTTTGTTTCGCACCGCTTGAGTGAGAGCCGCCAGTTACATCCAGCGTCTCCTCTACCTCAAGCCTTTAGTTGTTGAATCGTTGGACGAAAGCTCGAATTGACTCCTTCTCATTCTGCTTGAATGTAAAGAGGTGAGAGGACTTCTTCGTGGGACGTCGTCCCAAGACGAATTACTTGTAGAACAAATCAGCCAATTCGTCGAATGACCTGATGCAGTCATCAGGTAATCCTTCGTACCAGCCTTCTGCCCTCTTGAATAGTGTAGAGTGGAAGGTTCGGCAAAAGTATGTCTCATCGTCCCTGTGAAATAGCATCACGTTTAAGTACTTGCAGATGTTCGACCACAGATCTCCTCTGCCATCGTATTCTGGCAAGGCAGGGAGCTTGAACTTCAGGAGAGAGGGTGCAAAAGTGATGTTATCCTTCAATGGGAAGCACGGATTGGATGAGCAGGGATCTCCCTCCTCTACCTTGCACGAAATTAGCTCCCGAAGATCGGTTTGGGATCTCATCTCTCCTCTCATATCCACCTGCAAGATTAAGAGGGTTATAACCTGGGGGAGCCCCATCTATTACCTGATCCAGGATGTTGCAGGTCGCTTCCTTATAGTTGGAGGGACCGGGTTCTCCCTGGATAACTAAGGCACGGTTGTCAATCCCCCTTTCTCTGTATTGGTGAGGTGTGTGGGTTGTATTATGCGGGCTGATCTCTTGCTTATCCGCTTCGGATCTCCTTGATCCCTGAGCAAGGCTGTGCCTCTAGTCGATGTCAGGATTGGGTTTGGAGGAGGTAGTTACTCATTTGTGAGTGGTTGATCTCCCATGCTTTGGCGTATCATGGTTGCCAGAACACCGATACTCTTGTCGACCCGCTCCGCGAATTGGTCGAATTGCTTCTGGGTCACCTTAGGTTCCTTGGTGGCCTTCGCAAGTCGCTTTGATGGGGACGTAGAGTTCGAGGCATCCTCCACCAGGACACTGTTTGCTTTTTGTTTCTCCTTCGGACCTTGGATCGGTCTGATACTGCTGCGTCCAGCTGACATAGCTTTTTGATCGCTTCGGGATGTCATGCTGGTTAACGTTTCCCACAGACGGCACCAAACTATTAAGGCCAAAAATGACCGTTATGGTGCCATGATCTTCCCTCTTTAATAGGAGCGAATGTTGCCCATGTTCCCGCTATTTATAAGGCCGCCTTTAATCCCATGTTTGACTGATGACAGTGCAACAGATGACTGACTGGTGGTCTTTGACCGAGTCGATATCGGGCTTCTCTTGTGGACCTTAACCTCCGTGGGTCGATTCGTCTCGAGTGCCGGCCCAATGATTCAACAAAAACCCATAAAGAACTCATTCTTGTGTCGGCTTAGTATCCATGGATCACTCTAACCTTAACCCTAAGGCTCCCCCTTCATCATCGGATCGTCTGGTAGAGGAACCTTTAGTACTTCAACAACCACTGCACTACTACTATGCCACTCCCCGTCCACCTCCTCCAACTACTAGTCTCTTCGACCCCAAAGGTATTACTACTGCACCTACAACCGCAACCCTACTCAACACAGTTTTCTTCTGCTCCCACGCATATTCGAAATATCTTCGCAAAGTTCTAATTACTACGCAAATCTATTCTTTATCATGACAGTGGACTGAATTTCAACACCCAGCTCGGATTCATCACTGTCTATAATGGGGTTGGTGAGAGAGCGCCTCTTCACTCTTTGCCATTGCTCCTCTTGTACGTCGTCGATCACCACCTCAGTGGCAGCCCCAATGAGGGATAAGTGAGTAACTGACATTGCTAAGTCACGATGGTGATTAGTATAGTTGAATTGAGGTAACAGAGTCTGAGAGTAGTAGTCGTAGTAACCTGGCATGAAGGGGTTGGGCTTGGTATTAGTAGTTGGTGTCGTAATTTTATGCTTCGTACAACTGTCATGACTAATTCATACCCAACAAGCCCAGTTCTGATTTGTATCCCACTGTGGTCTTTAACAAATATATCTTACTTAATGCATGTATGGCTATCTAATTTTGATCTAGTGTTTTGTTGTAGTCTAGATTTGGTGATTACTTTGTTGGATCAGCACTATGCTGTGTAGAACAACAATACTACAACTGAAGGATAGCCGCTCTTTGAGTATGACTTAGTTTATCTATCCATGGACTTCAAGTATGATACCATTCTATAACTTAATTATATCCAAACTTTGATGAGTTTGGATTAATTAAGATATATATATATATATATATATATATATATATATATATATATATATATATATATATATATATATATATATATATATATATATATATATATGACATTACCTATCTTTACTCTCCCCACCCCCACACTCACATATCATGATACACACACACACAAAAGAAATAACCCACCCATGCATAAAGTGCACGGTGCGGAAAAAAACCGTATGAAAAGGAAGTGGTGCACGCGCAACCGTAAAGGAGAGAGAACGTGGGTGTGTGTGTCGGTAGCGTCGGGGGTAAAAGGACCTAAAAACAAAGCCCAAATCCCAAAGCCCATAAGAGGGGAAACACGTAAATAAGTGGATTTGCGGGTTTTTTGGGGTTTTGGGTGGAATGGCAAACACGTAAATAAGAGGAAAGTGGGGGGTTAAATTTTGGGGTTTGTCCCAGTCAACTTGTGACTGGGACAAACCCTGCCACTTAGGACAATCCTAGGTGGCAGGTCCTCTTTTATAGAATACTAGTCATTACTCGTGCCCATAGGGCACGGTTTATTTAATGGCTGAGTTTTTCCCCTCCAACAAATTTTAAGTTCCCCAAAATTTCAAGCTTCCCCCCAAATTTAAGTCCCCCCAAAGTTTTGTTTTCAAATACAAATTTTAAAATTTTTAGTTTACAAACCAAATTTCAATTTTCAAATCTTCCCCACAAATTTCCTCCCAAGTTTTCCACCCAAACTTGTTTGTCCTAGTCATCAAAATTGTCATGTAGGACAAACCTTTTGTCCTAGTAGGACTCCATTTGAAATCTTCATGAAATATAGAATTGATACATACATACATACATACATATATGTAAATCTTCAAATGAGAACATTTCGCACCGTGCGAAAATGTTTTTAGTTTTATTTTGAAATTTTTATTCAAATTTTCTTTTTTCCACCTTCCATATATGTTGTTATACCCCTCTCAAAAAATAATCGTTGAGAAATAATGTCATTTGGCCTTCGATCAAGGCATTTCAACAAATTCGCACGTTTTGAGACCGTTAAATTTGTAACGGGTGGATGGGTACTCTAATGCCCAACGGGTTCACCCATTATTTTCCCTGGGGTATATAACTGTATGGATTAAACATCAAAAAAAATTTGAAAAAAAATTCAAAAAAATTAAAAAAACTCTTCGCACGGGTTTTCGCATGGGTTTTTCGCAACCGAAGATTACCCTATATATATGTGTATATATATATGTATATATGTGTGTATATATATCTGTATATTTTTTTTATTTTTTTTTTGGAAAGTTATCGTGGTACTTTATTAATCAAATATACAAAATACAATAATAGCACATCAAGGCATGTGGTATCGATAGAGAGAGGATAGGGCACAAGCGCCGTCACTCTCCACTATCAATCCCACATCCTAGATGAAGTTATTCTCAACGATTACAAAGAAAGTAGAGGCAACACAAAACTCAACCCATGTCCCTAAAACCCCAACTGGAAAATGCTCTAGCTTCCTCAGTGGTTGCTGGTTCTTGGTCATGCAGTATAACTCTGATATCAGCAGCTATCTCCTCGAAAAGGACAGTCTGGTTTCTCTTCTCTCCATCAAAAATGCGTCGATTTCTTTCTTTCCAAATATGCCAAACTGAAGCGGCCAGTGAAGACTTGGCTAGGATGTCCATAGCACTTTTCCCATCGTATCGGCCAAGGTATAATTTCCCAACCTCTCCTAAACTTGGAGTAACATGAGTAGAGATATGGTGATTTTTCAAAGCTCTGTTCAGAATATAGGTAGAGAAGGGACATTCGAAAAATAAGTGTTCTATGTTCTCCACCTTATTCTCATCGCATAATACGCAATGTACCGGGTTAGAAATCCCACATCTTCTCATCAAATCCCTGGTAAGCAACTTGTTCTGCAATGCACGTAATAAAGTAATAGACATTTTAGGGGAGTGATGAGGGTACCAAATTAACTTGTGATAGAGAAATTGAAGGCCGCGCTGGCGCACCCCCTCCCAAGCCTGTTTGAAGCTGAAATACTCCCCCGGAACCCACTCCCAACCATCGGAACCAGGTTTCAGTTGCTTTTGTCGAATCAACTGCCTGATCGGATCCAAAGCAGGTTCCGCAATCCAGGCGCCTTCCCTCCAATAGTCGCTGACCCGTTTCATCTCGGCTCCAGGCGGGATGTCGCACACTGTAAAGAGGGGCCCGCATCCAATCCAAGGATCCAGCCAAAAGAGAGTATCACGTCCATCTCTAACAGATCTACGGATTAACTTGTGAGTGGATGATCGGCATTGAAGCAGCCTCTTCCATGTGCCGGAATGTGATGGACATCCTTTTGCCGCAAAGAACCCAATGTCAGACCCGTATCTCCCCCTCATATGTTTAGCCCAAATACTTTTAGAAGTGAGGTATCTCCAAGTAAGTTTTAATCCAGCCGCCTCATTTAAGCCTTCCAGAAGCCTGATCCCAACGCCTCCTTCTTCTTTAGGTTTACAGATATCTTCCCAAGCCCAAGATCTAGAAGATCCCAGAATAAACCGTCGGCACATAGAAGAGATGGTTCTCAGAATATTGACAGGGATCTTGAATGCATGTATCCAAAAGGCAACAATCTCGTAAATCACTGTCCTCACCAATTCAATATGTCCTGCTATAGAAAGCAAAGACGAACTCCAGCCCAACATCCTCTTCTTGCATTTATCAACTAACTTTCCATAATTAATAGTTCTGGGATATTTTGAAGAAACCGGAAGCCCAAGGTAGGTGAATATAGTTGTAGCAATCTTGATCCCCAACATATCAGCCAATTCATTCTTTTTAATAGCCCCCTTGCTAAACAGTCCAGCACTTTTATCCCAGTTTACCTGAAGCCCAGTAAAACTATAGAAATCTTCCAACAGCATTTTGATGCCCAAGAAAGATTTCTTATTTGCCCGACAGAACACCAGGAGATCATCGGTGAAAAGAAGATGAGAGATGGATCCAGATCACCGCATGGGCTGAATGATACCCATATTGATGGCCCCAGAAATCAGGATGGAAAAAGCTTCCATGGTAATGACAAATAAATAAGGAGAGAGAGGGTCACCTTGGCGAATACCCCTATTTCCCTTGAAATAACCATGGGGAGACCCATTCACCAAAACAGAGAAGGTCGGTGAAGAAATGCATTCTTTAATCCAGCCAATGAAAATATCAGGAAAACCCAATTGCTTCAGGAAGAAAAGTATGAAGTCCCGATTAACACTATCGAAAGCCTTTCTAAGGTCTAATTTCAGACATGCCCTTCCACCCATAGGGTTGCTGAAGTCTCTGATCTACTCATGGGCTAGTAGGGTACAATCCGTCAGAAGCCTCCCTTTCAGGAAAGCAGCTTGGTTAGGAGAAATAAGCTCATGGATGACCAATTTGAGCCTGTTGCAAATAATTTTGCTGATAATCTTGTAAAGGACATTGCAACAAGCTATAGGCTGATAATCTCCCAAAGTCGATGCATTGTCATTCTTAGGGACCAGAGTAAGAAAAGTGTGGTTCACAAGCCTGAGAAGTGAACCAGATCTGAAAAAAGATTTAATGGCAGCAGATACATCATTCCCAATAAGGGCCCAATTATGTTGGTAGAAAAATCCATTGTACCCATCAGGTCCAGGGGATTTATCAGGCCCGATTTGAAAAACTGCAGTTTTGATCTCCTCTCTGAAACCCTCTTGCTAAGCCAAACAGAAGAATCCTCAGTTAATATTCGTTTCGGCACCAGATTCTGAAAGGAGGTCCGATAGTGGTTCTGATTATATAATTCTTCGAAGAAAGCTGGAGCTTTAATTTTCAATTCATCCTGGTAATTATTTCGGCCCCCCTTACTATCCACAATGTGGTAAAGATTGTTGCGGTAGATCCTAGACTTCATAGCAGTGTAGAAAAACTTGGTATTCTTATCTCCCAGTGTTAGCCAGTTCTGACGGCTCTTTTGCCTGAATATATCTTCTTCCAGCTTCATGGCATTAATTAACTCCTTCTGAAGGTGTTGTTCTTTGTGCTGGAGAGAGATGTCCGAATGTAAGTTTGGGTCATTACGGATGCCCTCAAGATCCCTTCTTAAAAGCTTTACCAAGTTAGCTGCATGATAATCCCCCGCCCAAGCACGAAGGATAGGTTTCAATCTTTTTAATTTTTGAGACAGATTATACATTGTAGTACCCTTTACATGTCCGGCCCAAGAAGTTTCAATAGTTTCCCTGTAACCAGGGCAGTGAATCCAGTAGTTAAAAAACTTGAAAGGCTTAGGATAAGAGAGAACCTGGGAGTGAAGATTCACCACAATAGGAATGTGGTCACTAGTAGCAGACTCCAGATATTCTGAAAAAGTCTCCGACAGTGTATGAATCCAAGAATAATTACAGAATACTCGATCAAGTTGTGCAGCTATACGGGCTTTTCCAATACGATTGTTGCACCAGCTAAATTTGTTACCCTTGCTTTTCAGCTCCTGAAGCGCGCACTTGTTCATACACTCACTGAAGTCTAGGATCATAGACTCCTCAAGTTTTCTGCCACCAACCTTGTCCTAGTATAGATGACACTATTAAAATCCCCTCCCACCAACCAAGGAGAATTACCAATCAAAACAGTATCAGCTTCAATGCTTTTCCACAGATCTTTTCTTTCCGTCATAGTATTACGTCCGTACACTCCCGTGATTACACAAGTGAACCCTCCAACATTAACACAAGAAACAGACATATGTTGATCAGAGCAAGATAATGTAGTAGACTTCCAAGTAGCGGGGTTAAAACCCATAATTATCCTTCCTCCAGGCGCATGGACAGAGTTATCAAGGGTGCACCAACCCTTAGGGATGCCAAAATTATTGCCGTTAGTTGGAAACTTAAGTTTGGTCTCCAAAAGAATAATTGCCGATGGATTTATTGAAGTAATCATGTTCCTCAGGTCTTTTTGCCGCACCTGATTATTGAGTCCCCTGGTATTCCAAAAAAATATAGTCATAAATCAAAATTGGGATGTTTGTGTCACCTGAGACCTGGTACATCTCCTAGCCGAAATACTTGGCTCCAACTTCTTCTTCCCAGCTTTGATGTCTGCCGTACGGCGAAGCTGTTCCTCCACCTCCTTCTCCCAATCAGGATTATCAATGGTAAGTTCTTCAGGAAGTATGTCTATGCATTCCGCATCACCACTATCAAATAGCAGAGGACCCACGCCCAGAACTGGCAGCCCGTCAATATTTATCTCATCACTACCATCTGCCTCCTTAAGCAAGGCAGGGAATGAGGCATGAACAGCTGCTGGGGTGGCAACAGACCGTCATGCTCACAGCCTTGGCGAGGGACAAAATTTGTAACAGGGATAGCACCCCCACCCGAATGCACATCAGGTACAGAATTTCTAGCCTTGACAACGACGCTCAGGCCACAAATGTTTGATTTCGGTAGATAACCAATAGTGGGGGAAATGCTCTCTAGAACTGGAAAGGTAACAGATTGGATATTCTTAGTAGGGAGGTTTCCTTTCCCTTCAGTATGCAGACTAATTCATGGGCCTTGCATATTAGAAACATTGTTTCATTCAGGCACCTGTTCCGGTGAGCTACTGGGTAAATTAACTCCCCTATCCAGACAGAGCCCCATCTCAATTTACGTCGGTGTAGCGTTATTCACAGTTTGTGATAGATCAGTGTTCTCTTTGGCACCTTGAACATCAGTACTCTCTAGTACTTGGATTGAAGGGAGCTTGATCTTGCTGGGACACTGTTTATCAGTATGACCAAAGCAAACACAACGACTACACCTAGGGGGCTCTCCTTCAAACTTGGTGTCAATAATAACAATTGAACCATCATCCATCTCCACCTCAAAGGAAGAAAGTAGGGGGTTAGAAGCATATACTTCGATGAGACAACGGGCATAGGAGATTCGCTCTAAATAAGCCGTAGCCCGATCGAGGCAAATAGGCTTACCTAGCACAGAGGAAATGATGTTAAGGCCCTCCAAGTTACACATGTAGAGCGGGACGCCATGTAGCTGAACCCAAATTGGGATCGAATATAGAATATCCCGGTCATGCTTCATATCAAGGCTCCATCTTTTGAGAACAACAAGTCGACCATCAAATAGCCAAGGTCCTCCAGAGAGTACTCTATTGCACTCCTCCTGAGATTCGAATCTGAAGTAGAAAAACCCATTCTCCTTGCTGTAAATTTGGATCCTCTTTTTAGTTTTCCACATTCTCTCCGTCCAAGCAACAATTTGATTATAGAAGGGTATATCACCCAAAACATAACCCACCAGTGTGTTCCTCCAATTTTCAGCACCCCGCTGCATAAGATTCCCAGGGAATCTGGCACAAATAGAACCATCCTCCCTAGTCTTTGGTGGAATATGAGTCATGCCCAAAGCCGCCCCATACGTGCACCGATTTGCACATATATCCACCCACGAAAGCTTGGCTCCTGCAGTCTTAACATTGAAAATAGGCCTCTCAGGCAATTTAGCAAACATGGTACGGTCACGTCCCCCTTGATGATGAAACCCATCATTCAACTGCCCCTTGGGCCTCTGCCTCCGAGAGAATGCCCCAGTATTCCAGTCCGTCCCGATACCCACAGGGTGCCACCTCTTATTAGGTCCATTCCCAGTCCAGGGGAACGCTGCCGCATTCGAACCCTTAGCCAGCAGACATCTACGCACAACTTGCCACCCGTTCCCAACATCCTCAACCACCCTCCTGAGAATCCCATCTCCCTTAGCCAAATCAACACCAGGTCCCCTGCGTACAGACAGGCCGCACCCATCACCAAGGAGGGCATCACCAACGCCAGGTCGCGTAAGCCCTAGAACCCCCAAGCCATCCGAGAAAGATAGAATGTCTTTATTACGATCTGAAGAAGTTGGAATGCTTGATGAAACGCGAAGATCAGCAAGCCCACCGTTAGCCCTACTTGGATCGCCGGAATCGCCTTCTCCATCAATCGCCTTCTCCATTTTTTATTATATATGAACGGAGGCTCAAACGGTGTTTGGAATCGATGAACGGAGGCTCAAACGGTGTCGGATCGAGCTGAAATTTTGTGGGGAGCTACGTAACAAGTATATCTACCTACTGCAAAAAAAATTTTCAAAAAAAAAATACTCACAAACCCCGAACAGCGGGGGTGTGCTCAGGTATCTCTACCCGAGGTCATTCTTAGGTACATTTTTTGCATATATATATATATATATATATATATATATATATATATATATATATATATATATCTGTATATGTGTATATGTATATCTGAATATGTGTACATGTATACATATACATATACAGATATCTGTATATCTATATATGTATATGTATACATGTACACATATACAGATATATATATATACACACACATATACATATACATATACACACATATATATACATATAAGGCAAATGTGCCTGAAAATGTGCGCGGGTAACATACCTGCACACACACCCTCTCTGGGGGGTTTTAAAGTATGTTTTTTGAATTTTTTTTGCAGTAGCTAGTTCTACATGTTGGTAGCTCCCTACAAAATTTCAGGTCAGACAAACACCATTTGGGTATTGAAATATCCATCACAAAAAAGTTGCAAAAAAAATTCCAGAATTCTGGACTGTTTTACGCAACGTTTTTGTGATGGATGTTTCGATGCCCAAATGGTGTTTGTTTGACCTGAAATTTTGTGGAGGGCTACCTAACATGTAGAACTAGCTACTGCAAAAAACAATTTAAAAAAAATTTATACCCCCCGGAGAGAGGGTGTGCGCAGGTAACAATACATGCGCACGTTCTTAGGTACATTTTTCGCTATATATATATGTATATATATATGTATATATATGTGTGTGTGTGTGTGTGTGTGTGTGTGTGTGTATGTATGTATGTATGTATGTATGTATGTATGTATGGGAAAAGGGGATCTAGGGTGCCTCCTTAGATTAAATCTAAGGAGGCGCACCCATTTCCCTCCATTTCCCACAATTTTTTTGGAAAAATTTTCATGGAATTGTTGTTCACATCATGGATGATCAACATACAAAATTTCAAGGTATTCCAATACTTTTTGAGACTCCATCTACCACCTACAACTTCAACGGTCTGAAAACGTGCTGAAAAACACATGAAATTGCAAGGTGTAGATGGGAGCTCAAAAAGTATTAGAATCTCTTGAAATTTGGTATGTTGATCATCCATGAGGTGAACAACAAACCCATGAAAAAAATTCAAATAAAATATTGGAGATATTGGAAAATGGGGTCGCCTCCTTAGATTGAATCTAAGGAGGCACCTTAGGATCCCTTTACTATCTATATATATATATATATATATATATATATATATATATATATATATATATATATATATATATATATATATATATATATATATATATATATATATATATATGAGGGATCAAATAACCCCCAAAAATAACCCCAAGAAAACCCCCTAGCAAAAATCTATGCCCCCTATTTTTTTGGAAGATCTGAACCGTTCATCTTGATCTCCACCCTCTAAAACCCCGACCCACCAATTTTCAGCCCGATCCCATGTGTTTTGCCCGTTCATCAACCATTCGCAAAAGTTCTGTTCATTCGAAACCGTTAAATTTGGGACGGATGATGAACGAGCAAAACACATGGGATCGGGCTGAAAATTGGTGGGTCGGGGTTTTAGAGGGTGGAGATCAAGATGAACGGTTCGGATCTTTTGAAAAAATAGGGGGGCATAGACTTTTTGCTAGGGGGTTTTCTTGGGAGTTATTTTTGGGGGTTATTTGATCCCTCCTCATATATATATATATATATATATATATATATATATATATATATATATATATATATATATATATATATATATATATATATATATATATATATATATATATGAGAATAATGGGTATCATACGCCATATGAGATAGGCTCTCATATGCCCTCTCACATAAAGCAACCAAGTACAACCCCACATGGGCTTGTACTTGGTTGTACTTGGTTGCTTTATGTGAGAGGGCATATGAGAGCCTATCTCATATGGCGTATGATACCCATTATTCTATATATATATATATATATATATATCTCTCTCTCTCTCTCTCTCTCTCTCTCTCTCTCTCTCTCTTTCTCTCTCTCTCTCTCTCTTCAAATGAGAACATTTCGCACCGTGCGAAAATGTTTTTCGTATTTTTTTGAATTTTTTCCCAAAAATTCTTTTTTCCACCTTCATTATATATTATTATACCCCCCTCAAAAAATAATCGTTGAGAAATAATGTCATTTGGCCTTCGATCAAGGCATTTCAACAAATTCACACGTTTTGAGACCGTTAAATTTGTAACGGGTGGATGGGTGCTCTAATGCCCAACGAGTTCACCCATTATTTTCCCTGGGATATATAATTGTATGGATTAAACATCAAACAAAATTTTGAAAAAAAAAAACTTTTCGCACGGGATTTCACATGGGTTTTTCGCAACCAAAGATTGCCACACACACACACACACACACAGAGAGAGAGAGAGAGAGAGAGAGAGAGATATATATATATATATATATATATATATATATATATATATGTTAATGGAGGAGGGCTGACAGCGATGGAAATTTTTCCAGCGCTGTCAGCGATCTGGGCATGCTACATTAATTTTTTTAAAAAAAATTTTTTGCTGTTGGTAGATATACATGTTAGGAAGCTCCCACAAAATTTCAGGTCGATCCGACACCGTTTGAGCCTCCGTTCATCGATTTCAAAAACGTTGCGCAAAATCTGGACAGTTTTGCGCAACATTTTTGAAATCGATGGACGGAGGCTCAAACGGTGTCGGATCGACTTGAAATTTTGTGGGGAGCTTCCTAACAGGTATATCTACCAACTGCAAAAAAAATTTAAAAAAAATTAATGTAGCATGCCCAGATCGTTGACAGCGCTGGAAAAATTTCCAGCGCTATCAGCCCTCCTCCATTTCACACACACACACACACACACATATACAAATGAGGACCTTTTGAATCTTTGTTCTACATGGCATCAAAATATGACTAGTACAAAATGTTTGGGAGAGTGGGGGGCCAATGGAGTGTGGGTGAGTGGTTGGGTGTAGAGTTTGGTGTTTTGGTGGAACCCCCATACAAAAGCCCACCACATTCCATGTATTTGCAAGTTTGCCATTGTTTTTTCATAAAACCCAAAGACCCCTCATCTCTCTCTCTATTTACGGATTTGCAATTGCTCTTTTTCTGCTGTGCACCCATGTTTTTTTGCACTTTATTCCCTGATTTTGTGCCCCTGCGACGACTGACCCATGGTTTCTTTTTAATGTCAGTATTGCGTCTGGGAGACGATTATCTCCGTCGTTCTTGCGCTCGGGAGACGACTGTCCCGTCACCATTTCACCCGTGAACCAGCTGTCCCCTCGGTTTCGCCCCCGGGAGACGACCTTTGTCGTGCCCTCCGGGCACGGGCATTCGCTAGTATATATATATTATATGATAATATTATATATATATATATAACCATATTGCCTATCACATATAACATTTTGTGTTTGGGTCTGCGTATATATATTATATCATATCATACATATAATATATCATATTTGGGAGCCGGCTACTTACGATGATGATATCAAATAAATATCAAGATGTTATGGGCTACGCTTTAGTGCTAAGGTTAGGGTTAGGGTTAGTGTTAGTGTTAGTGTTAATGTGTAGAAAAGCAGGGTAGTACGTGACAAACCTTAGGGGTCTAAAGTGGAAAAGGCTCGATGACATTGTCGTAATTTGAGAAAGAGAAGGGCTTTTTGGTGGTATGAAAAAGTAATGGCAAGCATGTGAATAATTGAAAAGGGGGCCGGTTGTTGAAAGTGCAATGTCAAAAATGTAACTAAGTAGGATGTTGTCGGTTTTTTGTTTGAAGGGCCATGTGGCGATGTGACATTGCCACATGGGAAAACATGCCACCTAGTACATTAGCAAGAAGAATATTTCCTATTTTCTAAGATATATTGATATTAATTGGGTCGTGTCGTATATGTGACATGTTCATATATGACCTTCCCATTTAGGAGAGAGCATGAGTCGCAGAGTGGAGTTTTCCCTTGATTCGAGTCAAGTGTGCACTTGAGTGCACATGTGAATGCAAAAATGAAGGGCCCGAGCTCTGGAGTCTGGGTAGAAGTCTGCCCAGTACCCTGGGCCGAAGCTTCTGCCTAGTACTCTAGGCCGAAGCGGTGCGCACTTCTGCATACGCGCTTGTGTGACGGGCTGGTTTGGTTTTTTTGCAACTGGCGTTTATGCTAAACTCAAATTTAAGTATTTCTTTTCGTGCTATGTAATTTGATGTGTTTACTTGTTTAATATTTTTTGTTTTACCGTCTAAGTTAATATTATTTTTTGGTAGGATCAACATGGCGAGGACGACCCTTCAGGACCAGAGGCTGGCAGCGGGGGCGATGGATGGCAAAGGGGCGATGGAGCTAGTCTTGGCGAGGGTAGAGGGCTTGGGGGCGATGGAGGTCTTGGCGATGGTAGCGGGCATGGGGACGATGGCGATGGTTGCAGGCAATGACGGATTGGATGAGGGTAGCGAATTTGGGA
>CM061139.1:42947-63427 GCA_030789695.1 Scilla litardierei
ATGGGAGGAAATGTCGATCGCCGTTGAGTTGGGATGACGTTGGTGATCGGGAGCTGTTGGGACCTGAGATGATCGTGGAGGCCGTGGATGTTGTCAAGAACATTCGGGAGAGGTTGAGGATTGCTCAGGACCGTTTTAAGCATTGGGCGGATGCTAAACGTTGTCCTTTGGAGTTTCAGCCGGGCGACCATGTGTTTCTGAGGATTTCCCCGAATCGTGGTGTGATTCGCTTTGGGAAGCGAGGGAAGTTGAGCCCGCGATACATTGGATCGTTTGACATTCTGGAGAAAGTTGGCGAGGTAGCCTACCGCTTAGCCTTGCCGTCATCTTTGGAGGGAGTTCACAATCTTTTCCATGTGTCGCAGCTTCGTCGATCATTTGCGATCCATCTCATGCTGTGGATTTCTCAGAGATTACCGTTCACCCCGATATGACGTATGACCAGCAGCCAGTGCAGATTCTGGACAGGCGTCAGAAGTCACTTCGGAACAAGGTTGTCAATCTTGTGAGGGTGATGTGGCGACACGGCTCGCCTGGAGAGTCTACTTGGGAGAATGAGGATGAGATGCGAGAGCGTTTCCCACTTTTGTTCCCGGACACGTGAGTGTTGGGAAATTCCGAGGACGGAATTTTTCTTAAGTTGGGGAGGATGTAACGACTAGTTTTCATGTATTTGGATTAGCTATATTATATTATATGTTTTGGTGGATTTTCTCCTTATGCGTGGTTTTCGTCTCCGTAGCTTTCATTTTCGATCGTTTCGTCGCGTTTTCCTAGCTTCTTCCGTTGATCGTCGATTTCGGAGTAAGTCATTCGTGACGGGCTTCATATCGGTCATATCTTCTTGTTAGATCAAGCCTAGGAGTCTTAGGAATCGATCCCGGAGCTTCGCGCTCTATTTCGGAACTTTTGGTGCACGTTAGCCGGTGTAAGAAGGGGAACCGACCGACTAGATGACGATTTAGTCGGTCGGCAAACCTTCATGGACCGACTAGTTGGCTTTGTTAATTTCTCAGGAGTTACTGTTTATCGTTAGTCGGTCTAAGAACATTGGTCGACTGACTAGGTTGCAAACTAGTCGGTCAGTAATCGTTCTTTAACCGACTAGCTCTATGATCATTTTTGACACCAAGTACTATTCATTCTTAGTCGGTCTAAGAACGTTCATCGACCGACTAGATGACAAACTAGTCGGTCAGTAGTTGTTCTTTGACCGACTAAATCTAAATCCTATTTTTGTACAGGAGTTACTGTTTGGACTTAGTCGGTCTGCGTTGGTCAACCGACCGACTAGTTCCCAAACTAGTCGGTCAGTGGTTGTTCTTTGACCGACTAACTAGTGTCGAACCCCTAATTTTTGGGCAGCCGCCAGCACTCTCTATTTAAACCCCACCCACGATTTCTTTCACCCCTCATTCATTCCCCTGAGCCTCCTTCTTCCCCAAACCACTCTCCAATATTTCTCCAAGCCATTCCTCCTCCCTTGGAGTTTCCCTCTCCATTTTGGTCTACCACCATGCCCTAGGCCATCTCCAACCCCCAAAAATCCCCAAAATCCCATTTCTCCAGATTTCCCCATCCTTTCCAGATCTGAACCCTAGGTTCCCCGGAGTGTTTCTTCCGTTGCCGTGCTTGCTCGGCATCGTTCTTCCGCTTCCTATACGGTAATAAATCGATCTCTTAATGTTCTCTTAACCCATTTGTGATTTTGTGAAACCCTAATGAAATGAATGTTGTTTTGATGATTATTTCTCCATAACAGCGACTTCCCCGTAGATTAGCGTCCGTGAGACGAACCTTCGTGATCGTCATCCTCGGTGCTAGGCAAGTGAAACTTGCCACTTAGGGTTTTGGGCCATGTCTTAGGCCATTTGCTTGTTGTAGGCGTAAAAGAGACTAGGCGACAAAATGATACTCGCCTAGGCGCAAATTTAGGAACTAGCTTGACAACGAAGCTAGATCCGACATTTATCATGTTGCACAACTACCATGTCATGTTTAATTTCCATTAACGGTACGCAAACTAATTATCATGTCATTGCATTCTTTAAGTGTTCCCGTGATTGCGTAGCTCCGCTACATCTTGTGAAATGATTGAGGCTAGGTGCACCCCTATGCCAAATGGAATACGCTCATGGTTGTGATCCAGGAAACGAGCTCTTGTGCGGGGTAACCCTGGCTCATTTACTGAGCTCATGTACAGGGACCATGGCTCGTCTACATGTGGGTATTGGGGTAAGAGTTAGCGGCCAATCAACTGGGAGTCTGCCCGATCAGCAACTACAGTGGTAATGCGTAAACTCTGGGTTCTGGGGTAGTGTTAAGCAGACAATCAGCGTGAATGCCAAACCATTCAGCTGTAAGGCGTAAACATCTACAAACAACTTGAAACGTGACTAGTGAAAAGATTGAGATCGTAAGTAGCTTGGCTACTCTTGACTTGTCCTGATAAATTGTTCTCTTGTACTTAATGTTCACCATGTCTTATTTGTGCACTCATGTTATAACTACCATGTCATGCATACTATAACTGCTAGGTTGTTAGTTTGCCTTACTTCCAGTTTCCTTGCCCAAGTCTTTTAGACTTGCTGACTTGTGCCCCTTTACTCTTTTGGGTGACACATAGATCCTGAGCCTGAGTACATTGTAGAGGACGAGGTGTTTGCTGACGCCGAGCCCGAGCCTGTGTTTGGCGAGGAGTACGTGGACACTTGGGACCAGTCCTAGTGTCTTCATTGAGCTTTTCCTTTTTGTTTAGACTGATGTTTTGTTGTCGGTGCGTAGCACCTATACTTGGCTACGTTGTTCCTTTTGTTGGCCTTGTTCTGGGCCTTTAGACTCTTTCTTTTAGCCTGGCGGCTTTTCTGGATGTTGAACTTAATTTTCATGTTGGACCTTTTATGAGATTTGAGATTTTATTTCTGTCTCTCCTTGTGTTATTATTGTTGTTCCGTTTGTGGTTACAGGGACCTGCTTATGTTTTATTGACGCTTATCAGGTTTGGGGCTTCACAGCTCCACTCTCGTGCGGACCTTTTCACGTCTTGCCTCCATTTTAGGGAAGCGGGGCGTGACACGATCCCTCACTCCCACCTCGCTTCGCGAGGGAGACGGGCTGGGAATTGAACAAGCTGGAGACGAATTAGTTACCGCCTCGTCCAGGCGACCAGGCTCGATGAATCGACGATCAACCGACCACCGGGCCTCAGGGGACTGACCCCGTCGGAGCGAAAGTCCCCATCGAGTGAGGTTGGACAAACGAGAATACCAGAGAGAGAAGAGAAAAGCCCGCCGATCAACCCCCGCCCCCAGCTCGACAGGGACTCGGGCGAGCCCCCGGCACGACCATGCACGATCACCACGGCTAGGCAAAAACTGTGTGAGCACAGGAGGATGCCCGGGGGCGCCAGTGGCGACAGTTGTCCGCTATCCCGAAGGATAACCGAGGCACGGGTACCCTCCAGATTCAAGGTGCCGACATTGGAGAAGTATGACGGCACGGGCTATCCGGTATATCACGTGATGGACTATGAGGGGGTCATGGCGTTCCAGGGGGCCGACGACATCCTGCTCTGTAGGGGTTTTTATTCCACCCTTCAGAAGGAGGCCAGGAGTTGGTACCATAGCCTCCCCAACCGCTCCATTGACAACCTCGAGGACCTCTCCCAGTAATTCTGTAAATAATTCATGGCCGGTCGTCAGGTAAAATCGGATTCAGAACTACTGTTCAATGTGGTGCAGGGTCCTGGAGAAACCCTAAGGCACTACATGCGTCGTTTCAACACGGAGCGACTGAATGTGGAGAGCTGCCCCGATCTGGTCTTCAAGACAGCCCTGAAGAAAGGGCTCCGACATAGGGGCCTGAAGAAATCGTTACACAATGATCCTCCGAAGGACCTCGCCGGGGTCATAGCCCAGGCGGAACGCTACATGCTGACGGAAGAGGCATTATCCATGGATGATAGGAGTCATCCAGCAGGGACCAGGCGGGGATCCAAGTGTGACGAGAGCGAGCGTCGCGGCCCTAAAGAGCATCGACAGGAGAAAAGGGCCAAAGGAAAGCAGCGTAGGGAAGAATCACGACACTCCCAGCTGAACACCGCGTCGGATGTCATCCTCACGCACGCCCAAAAGGAGGGACGCATTAACAGGCCGCCTCCGAGGATGAAGAGAGGCAGAAGAGACGAGAAAAAATATTGCAAGTATCACAAGGACAATGGCCATGACACCGACGACTGTTGGCATCTAAAGAAGGACATAGAGAAGCTGGTCAGCCGGGTTACTTGAAGAACTTCACCGACGACTCAGCCCCCGCCCCAGAGAGGGGACATCCATGCAGTTGGACAAGGGGAAGAAGGTGAACATGGTCTAGACGGCCATGCGCATCATCAATTGAGCAGACGGGACGATCAATCGTCGCCTCGCCAGGGCTAGGCTAGCTTGCCATTGCCTCATCCGTTTTTTGTTTTCCTCCAAATTTACATCCAGGTTCAAGAAATGGGAAGAGAACTTTGTTAGTACAGTTATGTCTCCCCCACGTCGTCTGGCTGGGCAACTGATTGTAGAACAGGCAGAAAATCACCCCTCCGGAGGGAATGACGACACGATCGGTCGCAAGGCTGGGGGCCACCCCCCAGCAGGCCGATCATCGAGCCCGTCCGCAAGGCTGGGGGCAACTCCCCCAGCGGGCAGGATCATTGGATGGTCATAAGCCGAGGGGTAGCTCCCCTCGCCAACCAGCCAACCTGATTAACCGTAAGGCTGGGGGCAACTCCCCCAGCGGGCTAATCACCAAGCCCGTCCGTAAGGCTGGGGGCAACTCCCCCAGCAGTGGGATCATCGGATGGTCATAAGCCGAGGGGTAGCTCCCCTCGCCGACCAGCCGACCTGATCAACCGTAAGGCTGGGGGAAACTCTCCCAGCAGGTTGATCACCAAGCCCAACCGTAAGGCTGGGGGCAACTACCTCAGCAGGTGGGATCATCGGATGGTCATAAGCCGAGGGATAGCTCCCCCGTCTACCAGCCAACCTGATTAACCGTAAGGCTGGGGGCAACTCTCCCAGCAGGCTGATCACCAAGCCCGACCATAAGGCTGGGGGTAACTCCCCCAGCAGGCGGGATCATCGGATGGTCATAAGCCGAGGGATAGCTCCCCGCTGACTAGCCGGCCCGATCAACCGTACGACTGGGGGCAACTCCCCCAACAACATCACTGGTCGTAAGGCTCGGGGCAACTCCTCCAGCAGGTCGGAACATCGGATGGGCATAAACCTGAGGATAACATCCCCAGCAGCCCGGACGATCCGATCGGTCGAGGGGCGGGGGCGATTCTCCCCACCTGGCAGGTTGATCCCTCGAACGACTATTAGACTAATGGCAAGCCCGTAGCTCGTAAGGCGATCACCCGACTGGCCTGAGGATCGTGAACAAGGGGAAAACCATAGCAAGTCGGTCGAGAGCATCTCAAAAGCCATAGACTATCGGGCTGATTGGCACGAGACACCGAGAACCCATCACACAACTGATGATGAAGGGATAACAACGAATCATCTTTCCTGACCGGGTCGGACGCGACTCAAAAAGATCCAGGGGCTCGCTCCACTATCGCTAGAACGCCCCGACAACAAGAAAAATAACAAAAGATGCATGGACCGACAAAAAAGCTTTATACATTACACCAAAAATTGTTTGTTATTACAAGCCGAGGGGAGAGGGGAACAAGAATAGAGAAGAGCTGCCTAAGGGCCCGGGCATGGGAGGAAGCGTCCTCGGGAACCTCTCCTTGCTCGGAGAGTGGAGGATCTTCGGGGCCGGTCGGGGGTGGGGGAGCGACTGGCGGGCACGCTCCACGAACCTATGAAAGGAGTCTCAGAAGACCCCCCACGATCCGGGGGGCCAGGAGGTCCTCATAGGAACTGAAAGCTTCTCTGAGAACCTCCGCGATTCGCGGCCTCAGGACCCCATCAAACCCCCTCTCCACCTCCTCGATGAACCGACTCGTCTGACGCAGGGCCCCCATCTCGTTCCAAAGCTCGCCCCTCTCTCGATGGAACGCTTCTTCCGCCTTTTGGGCCGACCTCTGAGCGTCGGCCAGTGCCCTTGGAGGTCCCGCACCTCGGAGGCAAGCTCGTCCACCCGACGTCGAAGATGTCAGGCCTCAATGCGAGCCTCCTTCAGCGGCCACCTAGGCTGCCCCGGCCCTCAAGCGCTCCCGAGCCAAAGACTCCTCGAGGTCTTTCACCAAGGTTGCCCGACGCTGTGCCTCAACGGCCATTACGGTGGCCTGCAAAGACGAAAATGTTACGCTAAGAGGAATCGAAGGGCATGGCTGAAAATAGCAAAGCGACCAAACCTGTTGAAGCTGCCAGACTAAAGAGTCTGACAGTTGGTCGGAGGGGCCATCTCCAGGAGAGAGCGGTCCCTCGGGAGGACGGAGCTCTGTGCCAGCTGGGTGGCCATTGCTTGGTCGATGAATACCGAGTCACTGAGTGTAACCTTGGGGCCCGCCGGGAGGTTCACCAGTGCACCACTAGCTCTCGCCAAGGACGGCTCGACCGAGTAAGCAGGGGTGGCCACAAGGCCCGCGGGAGGGTTTCACCAGAGGCGATCGACGCTCCGTGAGCCGTGGAAGGGTGGACTTCCCCACTATCCCTCCTCCTCTTCCTCTCGCTGGGCCCCGCGGACTTCGGTGGGGAACGCTTCCACCCTACGCCGCGACTGCCCATGGGCATACGAGGTACCAGCCCAACGCCCTCGTTGCCTCCCTCTTCATGGACGGAGCAGGAGGGTTCGGCAGCCATAGCCTCCACTACGGGGAGATCCATCACGACCGGGGCGAGCGGTGTGGCCGCGGCCATAGGCTCCAACCTTCCCACTGCAGGCTCGGCCTGACAAACCTCCTCCTCAACGGTGCGGCAGGGCGCTTGACCCGAAGGGTTCCCTCAGCTTCTGCTGGTTCCCCAGCGGATGAGCTCATCGATATTGCGGGTAAATTCATGCCCAGCCATCTCTGTAGAAGGAAGGAAGATCAGGATAAGCAAGAGGGAAAGCAGAAAGAAAAAGAGCGCCTACCGGGGGACCACATGACGGTCTTAAGGAGCAGGTTGTCCAGCAGAGACCAGACCGACCTCTCCTCTAGGGGAAGAGATGACAGAAGCCAGACAGCGGCCCGGTCAGCCTCGGAGAGGGTCAACGTCAAGTCATATTGACATAGCCCTCCCCAACCTGTCAAGATCTCGACGTCCCTAGGAAAAAACTAAAACAAATCTCGAGCTCCAATCCTCCATCCAACGGGACAGACCGAGCAAACACTCCATCCCTGCGTGGGCCCGGAGGTGCTGCCAGGACCCTTGGCCGACTGTCTGGACCCGGAAGTAGTGGAAGAGAAGGGGAAGAGACAGCTCTAAGCCATGGACGTGGCAGATCATGATGAACCCGGTCAGCACCATGATGGAGTACAGGGTCAACTGGCACAAGGCCACCATTAAGAATTCCATGACTTGGATGAGGAAAGGATGAAGAGGGAAGCGGAGTCCCAGACGAAACATCTCGACATAGACGTCGACCTCCCTGCTTCGAGGAAAGCAAATCTGCTCGTCGTTAAAAGGGATCCGGACGTCGTAAGGATGGTACAAATACTTTTCCCAGATCTCCGTAACCTTCGAGAAGGGGACCAGGGACGGCGACCTGAGGATCACCGAGGGAACGTCGAACCTCTCAGCGGCCCGAGCCACATCGTCACCGACAGGGCCCACAAAAAGCAAACCCTTCCCTTTGTCCTGTACAAGGTGTGTCACCAGGGGTATGCTAGGCCCCGAAGACGGGGCGGCGCCGGACTCGGGCGCCAGAGGGACCCCTGATCCCGGCGCAGAATCACCTATCCTAAGTGCAGCCATGGGGCAAATGAAGGCGGAAGGAAGTTACCTTGAACCCGAAGGAAGATAAACAAAGGAGAGAAGGAGCTCGCAAGACCAGAATCAGGAAGAAAGGCGCGAAAGAATCGAAACCCGGAAGGCCGACTCCCTTATATGGAAGACAATCTCAGAATCGAGACCGTCCGAAGAGGAACACGTGGCAGCATCTGAAGACCGACGACGCTTCGAATCCTGCACCGAGAGAAGGTCAAACGGGCCGCATCATGATGACCTCCATTTAATGGATTGGCCTCGACTGACGTGCCTGTCAAAATCCCCAAGAGTCACATCGCCCGAACCACCGGCAGAATCCGACCGGTTCGGACGATGGGGGCAATTGATACGACTATTTTGGAGAAGCCTAAGAGCAAGGGCACAAGCCCAGGCCTAGGACGGGAAGCCCACTAGCGGGATTTGGTCCATCCGATGAAGCCCACGAAAGGACTCGGAGTTATAGGGATCCTGTTTATGGAGAAAACACTAGAAGGGGTTGAATAGTGTTTAAGCAATTTAAAACGATAGTAACACCAAATTAAAATGCTAACCAACAATATAGTGTGGAATTAGATTTGAACCCAAATAAGAAACAAATGCAAACACAATTATGTTTCTAGGGTTCGGATTACCCAAGTCACTTCCCGACTTGTTCCCGGTAATCCTACGTCCCTTCCACCCGGATACCTCCGGATACTCAAGTTAGAACCTACCTTGAGGTTTCCTTAAAATCCACTTGTAGCAACCCTACAAGTGAAATCAAATACAATCGATGTCCTTGACTCCCATAACTTGGGAGCAAGCAAACCGCTCTCACAACCCGATAGCAAATTTAATATAAGAAGATAATGAAATATGAAAGCAACACTTACAATCACCTATGCCTTGAAGTAGAACTTGAAGGAGTGGTGTGTTGTGTGTTGTAGACTCGCTTGGAAGAGAGGAGAAAGCACTTTCTCTTAACTGCACTAATTGCCTAGAGGATCACTCTTTGGTTCTAAGTTGGAGAGCAAGCGATCAAAGATTTGGAATTCTTAGGGCTTTGGATTTGAGAGCTTTAAACTTTAGAATGAAAGCTTGAGATGAAAACTTGGAAGAATTGGTAACCTCTCAATGGAACAGTAGAAGCCCCATTTATAGGTTTCTTAAATCCACAAAACATTTTAGGCAAAAACTCTTTTGGAATCCGTGAGAAAATTCTCAACGGATAGAATCTGAACTCGCGACAGTCTACTGTTGAAGAAACCACAGTCGACTGTTGCATAGTCAGTAAGGGTAGGTAAGAATTCATAACAGTAACTTACCACGTGGACAGTCGACTGATGAAGCAAAGACAGTCGACAGTTAAACCAACAGGCGACTGTAAATCCTTCTACAAGCGACTGGCCGAGAGATGGTAAGCAGAATGAAATCTAGAAATCTTGTAAGATAATAGGACAGACGACTGATGAGGATAATACAGTCGACTGTTAATTAGAACAGGCGATTGTAAATCCTTTTACAGACGACTGTCAAATACCCTGAGAATTTCCAGAGAGCTGAGTCAATAAGTTGGCTCACAGACAGACGAATGTTGTAGCATACACAGTCGATTGATCCAAGGGACAGTCGACTGTATATTCAACATAAGTCGACTGGCCGTGAAAGTCAGATCAACAAAATTTGGGCAGAAGATAGACATGCGACTGATTTACAAAACACAGTCGACTGTCACTAGGACAGGCGCCTGTGAATCGTTCAGCAATAGCCTGTGCGAAATAAACAGAGATGCCCAAAACTAGATTGTAAAAGTTTATGCATAACAGACGACTGTAGAACAAAACACAGTCGACTATTTTTGATGCAGATGACTGTAAAACGTTCAGCAGTCAACTGTTATAAACAATCCAAGCACAATCACTAAAGAAATGAACTGGGGTCAAAGGACAAATGATCTAATGAAGTCCTAAGACAGAAATGAAGATGTGTGTGAGTGCTCCATCATTGTTCTACTTCTAAGCTACATACTAGAAGAGATAAAAGAAAATTACAATGACGAATTCTCTCTTCTATCCATCGTATGAGCTTGAAGACTTCATGGAGCTTCAATCAACATCTACAATCACCCAATCCATTTTCATTTGCCTTCACTTTAAGAGTCATCAATTGCTTGTAGATCTTCATAAATAGCTTAGGCAATAGATTAACTGCAAAATAGGGGATTAGTCACAAGTATTTATGTTTGCTCATCATTAACACCAAGTAGGGAGAAGTCCAATACTCAACATTCTTCCCCTTTTTGATGATGACAAACAAACATAAACAAAAAGATAAATAATTGTGCGCAATGAAAACTTACTCCCCCTATATAGATGCCAATCAAGTTAGTCAACAAATAATAGGGCATCTACATATCAATTGAAGCAAATGAGTAAGATACGCATGATTTTAAATCAAGAAATCTAGGAATTAAAATCCCTATTCATTGTAATCTTTCTCCCCCTGAATCTAAGGGAATTTCAATCTTAGATTTAAAGTGTTAGAACATACTTAGCACATTCATTATGAATCTTGTATGTTTATTTCTCTCCCCCTATGGCATTATCCAAAAAGGTGTCGTGCTAAATACTAACTAACAACAATCAAGGAGTATAAAGATATATTGAATCAAAAAAAATCTCATAAAAGCACATCATATACTTATGTGAATAGAGGAATTGAAGTCCAATATCAACATTATAGATATACGAAATAAAAATAGTTTCAAAAATGCAGCACATCAGAGATAGCGTGAATAAACCAATATCAAATCCTATATTGTCTCATAAGCACATCATAAGAGAATAAATCATTCATGGAGACAATATGGAAAACATCACACAGATAAGATAATCAGTTATACAAGGTGTGACACAAGATTAACCAGAACATTATATATATATATATATATATATATATATATATATATATATATATATATATATATATATATCAAAAGTGATATGAGTACCTAGCATACGGACATCAACATGTCCAACCAAAAAAATACATCCATCATGATCACAAAAAAATACATCATGATGCCAAAAGTACATATCACATCAAGTATCTATCATAACATTAGCATACATCAGTAATCCATCACATCATCCAGATAAATGCTTAATCCACCAAACACAGTGAAGACCCACCCATCCTAATAAAAAACAGACCAAAACAGAATCTAGGTTGTCGGGTGAGTGAGTAAACAGGCAACAGCTGCATCGTCAGTCAATGTGAATGATGGAAGGGTCCGAAGGATGTCCAGAAGAACGGAACATGTGCCTGGCAGAGCGTCGGGTAGGGTAAGCAGGAGTCTTCCTCTTGGAAGACGATGCATGAGTGGCAGACGATTCTGCAGGAGGAGGAACAGGGGTCTGGACAACAGGGGTCTGGACCAAAGAGGGTATAGGCACAAAGCCTGGAGGAGGAGGAACACGAGCAGGGGTAGTGTCCTCAGACTTGGAAACCAGAGCCTGAAGCTCGGCGGGGATGGGAAATCCATGACGCAAAAAGGATTTGTACTGAAGCTCCAACAGAAGGTTGAGTTTCTCGTCCATAGAAGTGGAAAGTTTCTCAAGAGCGGTGACACGATCACACAGTCGACCAAGAAGAAAGTCCTCGAGGGGAACTGAAGGTGGAGAACAAGGAGGAGGATCAGCTGGTTGAGAAGTGTGAACAGCAGCATCCTCAGAAGGGATGGGGTCACCGACAGTGATATGAAAAAATTCTACAGAAGATGGAGGCGAGGTCGAAACCGAATCAGCGGGTTGACACAAAGGAGCCGGATCATTGAGGAAATCTAAAGAAGTATTAGGAAACATAACACTGAAAGGATCCATGAGCTTACCTGAAACGGACGATTAGGTCAAGTAAGCACAGGCAAGATTCCGGCGAGAAGACGATCAATGGTGGGCTTCAAAAAGGTGCTTCTCTCAAGCGCAAGAGTCCGTACAAGTAATATAATCTGGGAGTCCAGATGTCGAATCCTCGGGAGGAAATCTGTTGCAACCACAGCTCAAATCAAATAGAAATCCGACGAAAAGAAACTAACCACTTCAACAATGATGACGGTGATAGTGATGTGAACACGTGAACAATATGAACAAGAAAAATCGTGTAAGAAAATATATATAAAAAGTATGCACATGGTATGGGTTCGTTAGGGTCAATGATTCGTATTAATTTGGTTGACAAGTATAACGCAATGAATTCTCCTTTTGGGAGCAATTCACCGGAAAATACCCAATATAACTCAATGAATTCTCCTTTTGGGAGCAATTCATCGGAAGATACCCTTTTGGGGGTTCAAGCACAATATTCAATAAGATCGTCGCTAAAGTTATAATACGATATGAAACTCTCTTTTGGAGAGAACAAAACTACGATATGAAACTCCCTTTTGGGGAGATCAAAACTCACCCTTTTGGGGCGATCATCAACTCAATCACTTCTTTTGAAAGATGAAAAAGACGATTTAATAACAAAGATTACAACTTTAACGACGTTTAACGGTTTAGCACAAGAATTATTCAACCAAACGAACACAAATAATATCCTCTAACTACGCCATACCATGCACAATAAGAAATTAGCTACTCATGGTGCAAGAATAAACAAGTTTCATAACAAAATACATCAATCTAATGGCAGAATACAATAGAAAAGCACCAAATACGGGGTTTAAGTTAAGAAATTTATCACCCAATCTTCAAGTTTAGACACCAAAACTCTCTGGAAATAAGAAAATAGCCTCTGGAATTTTACAGAATTTTTTCCTGGCGAAATACGGCTCCTAGAGCCTCCAATACGCCCAAAATACGCCAAAATCTGCTTGCATCCGCTCAAAAACCCTAGAATACGCTTAAATAATAAGATTGCGGGTTTACTGTGCTTCGCGGGTCGAAAACCGCACCAAAATCCCATTTAAAACCCAAACCCGCGTCGGAGCAAAAGGAGACCGTCCGATCAATGCGGGATTGCACCTGCGATTGACACGTGGCACTCTTAACGGGTTTCCTCGCACCCGCGCCTGCTTGCATCTTCGATTACGATTCGGAGTAGATCTGGACCGTTGGATACGGATCCAAGGGTTGTGGAGAGGCCACGTCGCGTGAAGGAGCTGCCGTCTTCGAGTTAAAATGCGGATGAGATCGGGACCGTCGGATCATGAATGGATGGCTCAAATGACGCCACGTCGACCGCAAATCTCCGCAGCTGCTCCGCTCGATCTCGCGTGCTGGCAGGCCGTTGGATCAAAATCCAACGGCTGCTGAATGGCAGCGTCGCTCGTTCGTCGTGCACCGTCGGATGAGGGGCGGTAAGTGACGGATGAGTGCCACGTTTGCGCCAAGATTCGTGCAAACCTTAATTTCCTCATTTTATTGGTATTCTGCATTCAAAAATTCACAGTAATTAGCACAGATCTCAGAAAAATACAAATAAATAGTCGTTGGAATCGTGAGATCGAGACGATGCTAGGAAAAATATAACAAGTGCATAAATGCCCCATTAATTGCTGTTTTATTCTCAAACAAGGTGAATTCTCTAATAAATGATGATATATAAAATACGCACGTATTAGAGAACAATATAGCATCACATGAGCACAAAATATGGCTAAATGGAGGGTGAAATATGTAATATTCAACCCGAATCAATCAACACGCGAGCAAACACGAGCAACCACACGAGGGAGTAGGTAGTGATTCGCCGCGAAGAAGATCAGAAGAGAGAGATCAACAAGAGATTTCGAGCGGGAAGTCAAGTGTATTTCAGTCGGAGGAGAGAAAAAAACAAGTGTTGAAATGAACCGTCTCGAAGAATATATGAAAGAGGGAATAAATCCAGGCCGTTGGATCAAAGAATCGACGGCTCGGATCAAAGCAGTGAACCGCCGCGAACAGTAGACAGTCGACAGATGAACAAAAGTCAGTCGACTGGATGAAGTGATAAGAATTAGTCTTAGGAAGACAGACAGTCGACGGTTGAGTAACATACAGTCGTCTGTCCGATGGACAGTCGACTGTACTATACACATCAGTCGACTGACCGAGAATCAATAAACTTCATCAAAAAGACAGAGAGCTCTGTAAAATTTCGACAAAGAGAACAGTAGCCTGATGACTAAAGTTCAGTCGCCTGTTAAAATAACAGTCGACTGGAAAACCGTCATCAGTCGTTTGTGCGAAAGATACAAATTCTCAGACAGAGGTGATAGAGTAGGGCAGTCGACTGTCGAAGGAAAAACAGTCGTCTGTCCAGGTCCAAAAAATGCACAGTGAGAAGAAATCCAGAGAATAAAAACACTCACCTTAGGACCTATACTCTAAACACAAACTAATCATAAAAACAATATATTACGATAAATCGATTGAAACACAAATCTCTAAGAACAATCTCAAAGAAATAATGAAATCACATAAATCGTAATTGCCTTTCTTAAACACATATGTAGCATATATCAAAGGAAGAAAGACAATATGATGACATAAGCTCAAAAGGTGTTATAACAAGAATGTTGAGCTTCTAAATTTCAGATTCACCCATAATTCCTAATTCTCCACGCAACCTCACAAATGAATCTTCTTTAAGAGGTTTTGTGAAGATGTCGGCAATTTGTTTTTGGGTTTCAATGTACTCTAAGATGATGTCCTTCTTAGCTACATGATCATTTATAAAATGGTGTCTCACGTCGATGTGTTTGGTACGGGAGTGGTGTACCGGATTCTTGGAAAGACATATGGCACTTTGGTTATCAACCATGATCGAGCAAGTATCACAGTTGACACCATAGTCCATAAGAGTGTGTCTCATCCAAAGAACTTGTGCACATGCAAGACCCGCTGCAATATATTCTGCTTCAGTCGTGGACAATGACACCGAATTCTGTTTCTTAGAAAACCAAGACACTAAGGAATTTCCTAGAAAATGGCAAGTGCCACTAGTACTTTTCCTGTCGAACTTGCATCCGGCAAAGTCGGCATCAATATATGAGATTAACTCATATGTGCTAGATTTAGGGTAAAGTAACCCATAATCTAGAGATTGATTGAGATAAATAAATATTCGTTTAACCGCAATCAAGTGTGACTCCTTAGGTCTAGCTTGATATCTAGCACACAAGCATACTGAAGACATGATATCGGGCCTACTAGCGGTTAAGTAAAGTAAGCTACCGATCATACCTCGATATAGACAAACGTCTACATCTTTTCCGTTTTCATCTTTGTGAAGATGGGTAGTATTACTCATGGGAGTCCGTTTGTTTAACGACGACTCCATCCCGAATCGCTTTATAAGCTCCCGTGTGTACTTTGTCTGATGTATGAAGGTGCCATTCTCCATTTATCGAATTGAAGTCCAAGGAAATAGGTGAGCTCTCCCATGTGGCTCATCTCGAATTCATCCTTCATTGACTTAGAAAATTCTTGACAAAGATTAAATTTAGTAGAACCAAAAATTATATCGTCTACATAAACTTGAATCAAAAGAATGTCATTTTCATAATCTTTAATGAAGAGTGTAGAATCAACTTCTCCCATTTTAAAACCTAAATTCAAAAGAAAGGTCTTGAGTCGATCATACCAAGCTCTAGGAGCTTGTCTCAACCCATACAACACTTTCTTAAGTTTGAAAACATGATTTGGAAATTTTTCATGAATAAAACCGGGAGGTTGTGAAACATAAACTTCTTCATTGACAAATCCATTCAAAAATGAACTTTTAACATCCATTTGAAATAGTTTAAAATTCTTATGGGATGCAAAAGATAAAAGCAACCTAATAGCTATTAATCTAGCTACGGGAGCAAAAGATTCTTCGAAATCAATACCTTCCTCTTGTCGGTAGCCTTGGCTAATAACCTTGCTTTGTTCCTTGTGATCACCTCGTTCTCATCCGTCTTGTTCTTGAAGATTCATTTGGTCCCAATGACTTGGTGACCACTTGGAAGAGGAACGAGTTTCCAAACTTCATTTCTCTTGAATTGCATTAGTTTTTCTTCCATTGCCACTATCCAAGAGCTATCCTCACAAGCTTCTTGGATGTTCTTTGGCTCAATGGTAGAGACGAATGCGCAATGAGAGAATTCTTCAATCCTCGGCCTCGTTCGAACACCCACACCAATATCTCTAATAATTTAGTTATGGGGATGATTGCGAACGATCGGATACGCTTTGGGTATACCTGCATCACTAGGAACATCTTCAATAATTTCGTTAGTAGTGTTAGTCTCAATAACTGAATCATTGATCTTAACATTACTAAGAGTATCACAAATAACATCTACACTATCATCATCAACATGAGGAAAATTAAAATCTTCATTAAATGAAACGTGTAGTGACTCCTCAATCATTGAAGAAGTTTTGTTGTATATCCGGTAGGCTTTGCTACATGTGGAATATCCAACAAAAATTCATTCATCGGATCTTGGCTCAAATTTATCTAGATTACCGAAAGTGTTCTTGATAAAACATTTTGAACCAAAAATACGAAAATATTTTACTTGAGGCTTTTTGTTATAAAACAACTCAAAACAAGTTTTGTTCGTTCAGGGTCTCACTAGGATCCTATTGAGCACATAACATGCCGTGTGCACTACCTCTGCCCAAAATTATAGTCCAAGATGACTATCATGGAGCATAGTACGTGCACACTCAATAAGAGTCCTATTCTTTCTCTCTACAACATCATTTTATGGTGGTGCCCGAGGGAAGGAAAAATTATGAGTTATCCCGGTGTCATCACAAAACTTAGTAAAAGATTCATTCTCAAATTCTCCTCCATGATCACTACGGATAGTGATAATGGTGGATCCTAAGAAATTCTGAATCTTCTTTGCAAATTTGCTAAACTCTTCATAAGCTTCATTCTTATTAGTTAAGAATGAAACCCAAGTAAATCTAGAAAAGTTGTCAACGACAACTAATCCATACTGAGCATTACCTAAAGAAGCGGTTCTAGTTGGCCCAAACAAATCTAGATGAAGAAGTTCTAGGGACCTCTTAGAAGTAATCCCTTCTTTAAGCTTAAAAGATGATTTACTAAGTTTACCTCTTTGACATGAATCACAAAAGTTTTTCTTATTAAAAGCAATTTTAGAAAAACCTTTGACTAGATCATGCTTAGCTAATTATATAAGTGCTTGAAGTGAACATGACTAAAACGACGATGCCATAATAGTTATTCACTTGTGTTAGCAACTAAGCAATGTTCTACGGTTTTAGGCAAGCTCAAATAATAAATATTTTTACGCTTAATACCGGAAAATAAAACATTTGAATCACAATCAACAACAGTACACAATCCTTCTCCAAAGTTAACCTTGTAACCTTTGTCACAAAGTTGACTAATGGAAATGAAATTGTGACACAAACCACTAACAAGATGAACGTTAGTAATTAAGGGTTTGGAAAGATTACCAACGATACCTACTCCTATGACGGTTCCCTTTTGATTAACTCCAAAAGTGACTGTTGCACCATCCTTGATGCTAATCACTTCGGAGAGCAATGAGGGATATCCCGTCATATGTTTGGAGCAACCACTATCGAGAATCCATCCTTTCCCTTTAGAGCAAGTTTGACCTTTATTGCTCTTCTTCTTTCTCTTGGGTACCTATATAATATACCATAAGCTCATGGTACCCAATGTTTGTTGGGTCCAAGGGGATTAGCCCTTTGGAAGCCAAGTCCAAGTGGACTTTCTTGGGGGGTTTGGCGGACCCCCAGAGCTCGGATCTGTGTCTGTCCTAAGTCGGACGGACCACAGGGGCACAAAAGCGCAGCAGAAATCGTAAACAAAATTTTCTAGACTAGCTAAACTATTTAGCTAGGCTCTGAGGGAGCCAGAACCTAGCCCGATCTATGCCAACTTGGGGTGGATCTGACCACCCCAAGAGGGATCTACTCTAAAGCGACTAATTAGATCTACACTAAAAGTTACCTAATCACATACCCGGAATCTTGGCCCTGGAGCAGGCAAGATGTACCGCACCGTCTTCTGAAGCTCCTCGTAGACGAGCCGCCTCGACTCGATCTGCCTGAGCCGCCTCGCACCCTCAAACCGATCCGCCCGAGCCGACTTTCGCCTCCGAGCCGATCACACGCGGTAGAAAGTTTCACTTGAGAAGAACCCGCGTCTTAGACGTCCGGATCAAAATCCAAACCCCCTTCGTAGTCTTTCTAGGACTACTCTGGAGAATAGGAAGAGAGAGAGAGAGAGAATAGTTTAGTCGCCGATCGAGCTTGCTCTAAAAGTATGGAGCTACTCGATCGATGACTTGGTGTGTTTTTCAACGAAGAGAGTACACCCCTATTTATATAGGGAGTCGGCACTCACTCTTTCGTTGCGAGCTATGTGGGACTATTGTTAATTTGGAGAAAATTCAATTAAGCTAATTTAGCTTAATTTAGAGTTTAGTGAGCTTTTCTCAAAAGCAAACTTTAACTAATTAATTCTCTCCGATCATTAAACTTTAGACACCAAACAAGCTATCAATCCGAAGGGCTTCGAATGGTGAATGCGTAGGAACCGATGGCGATGAATTTCGACTTCGTTTGACCCCTCAAACAATTGCCCAAAGTTGGGCAAATAATCGATTTTCGTAGCCGTCATTTGGGGTTTCAAAAAACCCTAAATGACTTAAGTTACGGGAGCGCCCGCTAAGCTTAGCAGGCGCGCCCGCCCAAGGAGACAAGGGCGGGCCGCACGCCCGCTGGGCAGCGGGCGTGCGCCTGCTGCACGAAGCGGGCCGCGCCCGCTGTAGCAGCGGGTGCTGGCCCGCTGCAGCCAGTGGGCTGCGCTCGTTTTCCTTTGTCTATGGGCTTGTTAGCCCAGTGGGTCTAACCCATTTCGCCTTGGACTGTTTTCGCGTTTCTGGGCTCGTTTGAGCTCCGATTTGGACGCGGTTTGAACCTGTGTTTGGACCGGGACGATCCCGTCATCCATGTAACCCTTTCCAATATATTTGTTCCTACTAAATTTGTCGTAACCAATTTACGACACGTTTAATCTTTGGTTTGCATCAAATGCAACATTTGTCCCTATTGCTATTGCGACTAACTTTCACAACTTGACTTGTGAATATTTACTATTCAATATCATCAAATGATTTTCTCTCAATTAATCTTCCTATTACTAAGACACGCACACTACTCGTTGTGAGACCCTACAGCCTGACCTTACTACAGGTTGGGGCTCGGAACCCCTAGACGACGGTCACTACGAGCAGTAGTTGTCGTCCCCGTTTCAGAATCATCATAACGTGATCGACCCTTTGACAAAAGCATCATTGGGTTTACATTGGCTGTGTTAGTGATGAACTCCATTAGCTTTAGTCCCTTCATTAAGACTGTGTTCCTGTTGGCCTAGGATATGGTTTACTGTCAACCCTATTAGACAACATTGGTCAGTATGCGGCGGTCTTTGTTGTATACACGTTGTACTTCTTACAACGTACCCCGGCCGAGGATTAACACAAAGATCGTACTGAGCCTGTAACACTAACTTCCCTTTAACGGAAGTGACAAATCTCATCTTAGTCATCTACTCCCCTCGAGAGCTTCAGGTGCAACTCAACCTAAGATCTTTCAGCAGGCTTAGCCTCGAAGCTAGATCATAGGTCTAAGCTAGACCGTTCACTCACAGGTTTGTACAAATGACTTCAGGTCTTAAGAACCAGCTTACCTATCATCACCCTAGAGTTATTAAAGACAGTTTAGTTAAAGTCAACCATTTAATAACTCTAATTTGGTCGTTCAGTGAACTCATTCTCCAATGAGCACCTGTGTCTCGTCTCCGACGTCATCAAGTCGAATGACTATGAGATCATCATTACCTTAAGGTAAGACTAAGGCACAGTGGTCTATCCGATGTGTCGATATCTAGTTCTCGACACATCTATGACCACGAACCGTTTAAGACTTACGTTTATATTCGGTCGCTTACTTACTCATAATCGAGATCTCATCTAGATACGTAAGGACCTAACTATAAGTCTATGGATATTATCTAAGTATATTAATACGAACGATTTATACTTAGAATAATAGGTACCATATACAATATGAACAAGACGTATACTTTTGGATAAATTGCCTTATGGGCATATATTCTCCTACAGACTTCCGCTTCCCAATATAATTACCATTATTGATCACATCATGAAAATAGGAATCAACATAAGCATTCCTATCATTTAGGCTAGTGTTCTTAGGACCCCAAATGGTGTAAGTTTTGGGGGTCCTTTTCCTAATTGCATGCACATTTGTTAAATTTCTATGTGGTGCATGCTTCTTAGGAACATGGTTTCTAGCATAAATATGTGGTGGTGGATATGCATTGTACATAATAGAATGATATGTATGCTTGGGAACATGCATGTTATATGAAGCATATGTGTTATGCATGACATGCAGAGGAGGTGCATACATGTAAGAATGATGCGTATGTGCATACGGATGTATAGGAGCACGAACATGAGTATTTCTCATGTGTGGTTGTGTACGTGTCCATGGGTGTGGAGCATAAAAAGTGTCATAATTATCCACT